>CM050411.1:6010231-6032731 GCA_027580255.1 Therioaphis trifolii
CAGCTGTCGGGAGGTTCGCGCGAAAACGAGAATCGTTAAAAACGCGTCCACTGGCGGAGACATTGCGTAATGCCGGGTTCACACTATTGCAATTTCTTGTATGATTTTTCCCGCATGCTTATTTTTATTCGTGCAAGAACAAAATTGAACAAATGTGAACGTTGATAATACGCGTGCAAGTTCTGGCATGCTCAAACTTGCATGCAGTCCGGCATGTCGGACAGAAATTGAATGCAATTAGGTAATTGTATGCCAATTTATTCGAGAACACAAATAGTGAACCACGTGGATGTGATTGTGTGATGATGGATCTTCGATTCTTAATTCAAAACGTAAACTATTTGAAGCGCCAACACTTTTTCTTATACTAATCCATTGTCGAACCCATAATCTTTTTTTTTTTTAAAGCTTCTTGCTTCTTTTTTAAGATTTCTATACGTAGCATATCGCAAACAATAAGTACTCCTTTTTTGTTGGATTCATTTAAAAGTCTCGTAAAAATTAAAAATGTTTAAAAATTTTAAAAAAACGGCACGTCTACTCGCGATCAGATTACTTTTGAAACTAAACAATATTTAAATACATACAAGACTAAAAATACACAAGCAAATATGTGAACATGCACTTGCGTATTACTATGCGTATTCTTGCATGATATATATTGCAAGCAAGTCTACAGTGCGAGAAATTGCAATAGTGTGAGCCTGGCATAAGAGTGATTTTCCGTTGCGACGTTTTATTTGCTACTGATCTGTTGGATGAAATATTCGAGTCCGCAGATATCCTCCTTTCTCGGTAAATCGAACAGCGGAATATTGAAATAAATCGTAAAATCAATTTTTTTCAAAACTTTTTCTTCGCTTCGTTTTCATCGTTGAAACAAAATCAAAACCTCAGAGCCTCAGTGAGTTTGTTTTTCATCTCCTGATTTCATTTTAACTGGAGGTCCGTGACTAAATGGTTCTTTAATTCGGGAACCACTGATATGTGTACTGACGTAAGAAAACGTCGGCATAACGTGTTTAATGTGTTCGATGATCACTCGGTGATGTCTCGATAACGTGTTTTCTTCCCGCGTACAGGCCGACAACGACAGAATTCTGTTGACGGAAGCGTTCAATACCACTCCGGCCAAACGCGGTTTGTTCATCGGTCTCGGCGTCATGTTCTTCCAACAGTTCACCGGGATCAACGCCGTGATATTCTACGCGACGACCATTTTCCACGTAAATATTATGACTTAATAATTTGCCACGACAGGAGTACCCGGTTGAAAGTTTTTGAAACGTCCATACGAATATTTTTGAACGCGCTGTACTCACGAGGTGATTTTTTTCTAATGGGCTCACGTCATTTCGTACCCGACGGGCAGTGTACAAATTTGTATTTTTTTCTCATGAAAATTTAAAGACAAATCATATAACTGCATTTTTATGAATCAAATAATCGTTTTACGATTTCTCACCCCAATAATCTACGTGATTTTTTAGTTTTTCAGTTAAATATCGATTACGACATAATATCACAAAAGATATAATGCGTTTTTGACCATTTTGGCGTTTACATTTTTCATAAGTGATACATATGCGATCAAAGTTTCGAATGCCGGAGTAGAGAATAAATAAATATTCAATTCAATAATCTATTCTGAGTTTGAAATGAGGCGATCATGCTCGGAAAATCATCTCGTGTCTACGATCAAAAATATTTTTATGGACTCATTATACCGTCCATTTATTTCTTCACGCGTGACGCGCCAGATCTCCTTTAGAATAATGATTCTCGACCTTTTTTACACAACGAGCCTCGAACCCCGGATAATCAATTTTTTCCCGAACTCGTACTTAACTCGGCTTAATTTTTTTCTTGCTTTGTCTTTTGTAAACATTGTCGTTAGGCTTCGTGAAAATCGATCGATTGCAAAAGGCGATTTCGGAGTACGGTATTACCAACGACTTACGTTCCTCCGGAAAATTTTTATTTTTAACTTTAAATCGTAGATACCAAGTAATGACTGCGAGTTTTGTTTATCATTCGGACGAATTAAAACATCGTTTATGCGACATACCCACTTACCCAGGCTACGTCGGCAGGGGGTCACCTGATCAAAACGAATCGCCCGGGTACCCGCGGGTACGTCGGAGGGACAGGGGGTCGCGATAAGAGTCGCGCACCGCTGGGCCCGACGACGTCGTCGAGTCACGGTTTTCAATATAACCACGTCGCGTGTTTTCGATCCGCCGCAGGAGACGGGCACGCGGATGGAGCCGAACGCGTCGACGATCGTCGTGGGCGTGATCGCGGTGGCGTCCACGTACGCGTCCGTGCACGCGATCGACAGACAGGGCCGGAAGGTCTTGCTGCTGTGCTCGGCGGCCGCGATGGGCGTCAGCACGTTCGTCATCGGCGGCTTTTTCTGCGCCAAGGAGTACGGTTACGACGTATCGTCCGCCGGCGGGTACGTGCCGTTGGCGTCGCTGTGCACGTTCCTCGTAATGTTCTCCGTGGGCTTCGGCCCCGTCCCGTGGATACTGATCGGCGAGATTTTCCCCGCCCGGATCAAAGGTGGGTAAAACACACACAGATGTGTTTTTAGGTATTTTACGCCCCGGGTATGAACCCCACCCATGGGCGCCGACTATTGGGGTGCTGCGGTGCTCAAGCACCCCATGAATCATTCTATGGGGTGATCTGCACCCCATGAAATAAAAATATAGAGCAATACGTAATTTAATACGTTTATAATTTTTTCGTTGTATAATATTTATGCCAACAATATATTTTGGATGTTTTGATAACTCGTTCCTAACATACGTATATGAAATGAAAATAATTTTATGTATAATAATTAATATGTATTTAAAAGTTTTAATATATGAAAAAGGTCGTATTAAATAAGATAACAATTTATGTTGAAAAAAAATTATTATTTATTTAAATTGACATTTATTAATATCTAAGGATTTTAGGCACCCCATGAATTTTGGGAAACCCGGCGCCCATGACCCCACCCCCTACCGCCTTGTGTAGTTTTTGCTTTCTCTGAATGAAATTCTTAAATCAACGCATATGGTTGTGTTTTAAAGAAGAAAAGAATGTATAAAATAATTCAAGCGCTAAGTAGTAGCAGTAATAGTAGTAGTAGCTGAATTACAAATGAAAAAACATAATAATAATAATAATAATAATATTTACGAATGATTATTTTTCGATAACGCAATGTTTATGCAATTGAGTCAGTCGTGGTATAAATATTAAGTGATCGGTGTTTTTCGTACAAGTGTACCTACAACTCTAATAATATTAAAACTATTGTACTAATTTGTAATTTATTATTTCGGCCAGTGTTTATTTACGACAGAGTGCGTACAGGATCATAACTTAAAAGACGAATAAAATGATATTGTGAATAATAGATCACTCGTAGGAGTATTTGGTACAAACTTGTGAAAAAAAATCGTTAAATTATTTTAGAGACACGCTAAAAAACCGTAACCTTTAAATACAATTCTCCCTCTCCCTCCCGTCAGACAAAAAGCTAGCCTTTTTACTTGCGAATATATCAATTATACCGTCGTAGTCCAATTTCTTCATCAAATCTGATTCCATATTACAATGACGGAGTAATTTTACCTGTCATCTGTTGTTCTTGATCTCAAATAAAATGTAATCCTATTTAAGACCGAAAAAAATCTTTCTGCTGAGGAGTTGGATATTGGACACGACATTTTAAATAAAGTGTTACTCTGTGTTAGATAACCCGTCTTATTGACAATGTTAATAAAAAAAACTTTTAAAATGGATTTGCAAATAAATAAGGAATATCGCTGTAGTAATACTTTTGTAATTTATCAGCATTCTCAAGAGATTTCAAATGGTGTTTAAATTAGCATCTAATATTAAAAAAAAGTCAAAACATATCAGCCAAATATATGATACATCAAAATGGTCTCAAAAATGTAGTTTGAATTAAAAAATTTAACCTTTTTTATCCAGACAACTTTTGAATTATGGAAAATCCTTTCTTAGTGGGTCATTACTCTTCATAAAACGAAAGTGGTTCTGTCTAGGCGGTTATGAATCAGTCAGGACATGTTATATATTATATATTACATGAAAATAAAGCTAACATTTTTTTGCGATGTAGGGCCTCTTAAAATTTACTGGTTGCCCAAAAACCAAAAATAGCTTAGTCTTATGAATAATATTTTCTTCACAGTCTTATCAAAAAACAGTAAACTGCCAATAAATAGGTAGGTACCTAAATGATAACATAAATTGAGCTATTCAAGTATAAAATAAAAACAATAAAAATGAATAAACAGAGCTAGCTGCCTCTTAAACTAAATTCCTAAAACTTGGAGGCCTGTATGGCTTTGTAGTGTACTCCTGGTGGTGGTAACATATATTTGTAACAAAAGAATTTACCATGTCTGTTGTTTATTCACATTTATTTTATTTCGCATAAAGTTTTTGATTTTTCCAGAGTAATTGAATACCACGCTCACTAATGTATGAAATTTAGTCGATACATTTTTTTTTTTTTTTTTAATGCTCATGATTAACTTAGCTTGGTATATGATTAACAATGATTACACAATAGTAAAAAATTTAATGAAACACCCTCAATTCGCTAATTGCACGCTGCAAGTAGAGTTAACTGATAATTATTTTTTATTTATAATGCAATTTTTTTTTTCTTTTTTAGGTATTGCTAGTTCAATAGTTTGTATGTCCAATTGGTTTTTTGCTTTCTTGGTGACCAAATTTTTCATATCACTCGTGTCAATAATTTCTATATACAACACATTCTGGTTGTTCTCGTTGTTCAGTGTACTGGGCACGGTCTTTGTGTGGTTCATTGTTCCTGAAACTAAAGGCAAGACAATGGGAGAAATTCAAGTGATGCTTGGCGCTGATTTTACTCTACTGTGATCGAAAAGGGATCGTGAAAGTCAAAAATACAGAATCATTATTCACTTAAGTTCAAGAAATGATTTCATTACTTGGTTTTACGCGGACCAGTGGTTTTAATTGATATTTTAAATATAGTATTTTATAATTATTTTTATTGAATGTATCAGTTTCCTCAATACATGTACCTCAAATGATATGGATTTAGATACTGGTGTACTTGTTTCTTTATAAATTATTATAATATCACTTTATGTTGGACATTAACTAAACTACCTTCACTAAAAGTTACTACACACAGATGGTTACTTTATAATTAATCCATATTTATGGTAGGTATTAATATTTTCGGTAAACCCACACATTTTTTTCTTCAGCGAAAAAACAAATATTAGGAAAATGAGCAGAATTAAATTAAAGATTTTATATTCATTACTATATATATAAATATTTTTTTTTGTATAAATAAAACAAATTTTTGGTTAGTTCCTTACTTACTAAATTATTTATAATTATTGCACATAATTTATATGACAAAATCAAGTGTTACAAATTAAATAATTAACAATGCAAACAATACTTTATAAAAGCATATTATTTAAGTATGAAAAATAAACATTAAACTTTAAGTGTTAACTAATTTTATGATTTTAGTAGGATGATTAGTTTTTTTCTCGCTAAGTTCATTTGAATAACACGATCGGGTACAAAATGAACTGAAACAGTCTTTTAGCACATTTGACGAATTCATCATCAAATGATTTTTGTCTGTCGTTGCTAATGATTTTCACATCAGAACACGACAGACATCCAATGGCAGATGCTTGGACAAATGGATTTTTTGCCGTCAACACACCAAATTTGTTACCAGACAACTGACCAGAAAACCATATGTGATCGTTTTCTTTTAAACTTTTTGTGGCATTGTCCATTATGATGTCTCGACTATGGGTCAACAGTGTTGTAATTTCACCATTACTACCCCATACACCATCATTGTTCATTTTTATTTCTATTTCATATGTATAACGGTTCCATTCGGATACATGGCACAGATCTGATAGTTTTGAACTGACGTTACAGCCATAACTCTCAGAACACGAAGAAAACCGTTTTCCCAGCAAACATGTCAAAGGATTTGCAATGATCTAAAATATAAAAAAAAACAATGGTTTTTTTTCTGATATTACATATATTGCTTCCAAACTCACTTTTGGGAAAAATCCTAAAATAGCTAAAACAGGATTATACACTGAAATGACTTTGCTGGCTTTTATGTGGCCATCCCATTGCACGTTTAAACCAATTAGTTGTGAGCAATCAATATCAGCTAATACAGTGGTTTGTTGAGATTCCAAAACACCATCTTTATTACAAAACTCTGAGAAATCATTGTAAGACAAGTGATGATCAGCAGGTGGCTCAATCCATTGTTGTAAACGTTCATAGTTGTTGAACATACAAATCGTTACGCCAATCAGAACTATAAAAACCTGTACAAAACATATAAAAGTCATGAATTCAAAACAAATAATGCAAATAATATTTTAAATATACCTGTAAATATGTATAAAATTTATCTGTGCGAAAACCTTTTCGTTTAAAATATTGCAAGATTATATGCAAAATCCACATGACTACTAGAACAAGTGGCAGTTGTACAATTTGATAGATGGTTTCAAAGTTGTTTCCGATAGTAACGAATGGCAAGAAAATTCCGGTGATTGGAAATAATATAAATATACAGACTAATGCTAATATACTACGAACCAGTCCATACCAAGTAGACTCTATAAGGTAAACAATTATTAATAGTTTAAAGTTAATTTTCTAAAATATTTCTACTTTATACCTTGTGATGCAACCAGAGCCATTTGCCACCATGAGAGTGTCATGCAATGTGGTATTAAATCTGTGTAAATACCTCTCCAATTGTTACGAGCTGCCATTTTAACCATAATTGTTGGTAGAATCAAATAAAATAGAGCTCTAAAGTTGAGACAGAACTCAACTCCATTTCCTAAAAAACAAAGTATGTATCACTGTGTGTTCAATATCATAAATTGATTTAAGTTATTTCACTTACCGATGACATATGATGCAAATGTTGGTACGTGTAGATCTAGAAATCTCCAACCTTTACTAACTACAGTATCAGTTTCATAAGGATATTTAGCAAGAACATTGACGCAAAATGACAATAATGCAAGCAGATCTATGTTCTTGGTTTTACCCAATTTTGGACCGCACAGCTAAAATTTAATAATACATTATTGATAATATTATAAGATTAAAGTGAATTATGACAAGCCAATAACTAAGTTAGAATGGTCAATATTAATTTAAAAACTAATAATAATAGTGTTAAATAAAAAGTACAAAGCTAAGTATAGTTACCGAAAATGAATAGAGCGTGTAAAATGTTAAACAAATAGATACAATAGTTAATTCGGATTGAAACATGGTGTCGGAATCGATTACAGTCTTCATAAATAAGTGTGCACCTAATGATGCAAAGAAGAAAACATAAGGTTTAAGAGTATTCATCAGGTGTTGATATTCTGCTTCTTGAGCACTGAGGCATCCACCACTGTATGTAATAAACAGATTGGACCATCGCCGGAAACGTCCATAATCTCTTTTTGCACATAGCGCACATACTGTAGCAACTACCATAGCAAGCAATGACCCATAGAACAAAATATGAGGTATCAGTAGACAAATTCCATCTAAGCCCAGTGTAAAGCAGAGAGCTGTTGTTAATAATGTTGGAGCGTGAAAGTATGAGAATGGATTTAATGGCAACATTGAAAACCGTTTATTTAATCGCTCTTGAAGGCAGAGATTATAATTGTGTATAATGTACACTGGCTGGAGGAATAAGTTACAAGTAGTAGATATGGCATTTTTGTTTTCTTCAATAGTCAATATCTTTTGCACAAGTGGCATCTGGCCACGTGAAAAATCTTTGGCTGCATTCACTAATACGTCTTCAGTAAGTTTTTCACCAGATTCGTTCATTCTGGATTTCCAGTCTACAAAAACAATAATAATAAGTAAATGTGAATTTATACATAGTTAATTAAAATATATAATAATGTTATCAAGGGAACTCAGTTATAAAAAATACAAAATATTTTAAATCATACTGATTAGTTGTATTAATGTTTCTGTCATTTACTGATTAATACCTTGACGTGATGATTTTAAGCGTTTGTATTCTTTTTCTTTCTCATCTGCTTTTATAATGTCTGAACTTGTGGATGCATTACAACATGCTTGATTTAATTCATCTTTTAATTGATCACTAGTAATAAAATCTTCTCCGGCTGACATTCTGTTCAGTAAAAATTATTTACAATGAATTTATATTTAAGCTATGAAATATTTAGAACATTTCAAATATAAAATATATCTGTATATTTTACAAGTAAAGGGTATGTTTATGCTATAATTCATTATCATATTTGAAAGTCTGGATCTATTCCAAGTAATTAAATTATAATTTTTTAAATTTATATTGCATAGTATTTTTAGTCATTAAATAAGAAATTATTTTAAATTATTCAGTACTATGGCAACAAAATAAATAATTGATGCATAAAATATGTTGAAGTATAATAATAATAATACAATTTTTTTTTACTAGTTATTTGAAGTGAAAAAATAGAAAAAAATATATAGCAAAGTATACTTCCTAACATGATGTAAAATATAACAGATAAATTTGAAAAATTTATATATATTGTAAAATTACAAATGTACCTATCAAATATTTCATGAGCAGTTTTTTGAATGATTTTATCCTCTTGTGACGTTTCTAAACAAACTTTAACATCCAACCAATTATGTTCAGTAATACCTAAAAACATTTTTAAGAAATTAAGAAATTAAGAAGATAAATTCTGAATTATAACATGTATGAAACACAATGTAGTTTTATAAAAAATAATAAAATACAATTTATAATTATAACTGTATAACTCGTTAAGCAATAATCTCAGAATCCCATTAAAATTTTGTACTGGATCATACTCAATTAAATTTATTATTAATTAGTAACTAAATACTAAATATAATGAAAATATATCAGAAACATAATAACAATTTTCGCAGATAAAAAATTGATATATAAGATATCTAGCTGTAAAATTAATATAATTACAATCAATATCAAAAATAAAAGTGGGGTTTCTAATGAACCTAAGTCAAAAACAAGGAACAGTACATTAAATATATATAAACATTAATTACTGGCATCTAATTACAGTACCATTATTAAATTCATACAACTTATATTTGGATACATATTTTAAATTACATATATTATGAATCTTTTAATGAAATAACATAAATGTTTAAAAATACATATATTTATTTTTTTTTAGAAATACTTTAAAAGAATAAGTAGCTTTATTATCAAAAGCTATAAATAAAAGCTATTTACTTATAGCCTATATAACCTAACCTATATATATATATATATATCACTTTGATCAATAAACAATTAATAAACAAACCTTTTCCTGATTCTAGACATTGTTTTAAAAGTTCAGTCGCTTCTTTATGGCCTTGTGATGAAGCCTTGATCAACCAATAAACTCCTAAAGTAGCATTTTCCTCTTGGTCTTTATCATCTTCTAGTAGAAAAAAATAATTCAAATATTACTATACGTTAATAACATTTCAAATACATTTTAATTTCTATCTACGTTGATATGTTACATAAATAAAAATATTTAAAATGTATACAAATTTAAAAATCTAATATTTTTAGAGGAAATATTTAAAACAAATTTTGAAAATTCAATAAAATTATTTTTTCAATTTGGACTATAGTATCATTGAAAATTAAAATTCTGGGAAAATTTTGATATTACACAGTTAAATTTTTGCACTTACTAATTTAATGTCATGTATTGAGTACTTTACAAACAGCCAATAATTATTTAGATCTAAATAGGAGTAATATATTGTTGTAATATAATAACAAGTATAATACATAAGCCGTGGAATAATCAAGTAATTTTGATTAATATAAAGATACATAATTTTAATCATCAAAAATTATCAAACTATTTATTTTATTATTCTTTACCTAGCAAATAAGTTCTATCTTAGTTTGTTTATTGTAAAGGTCATGAATGGGTAATAAAGCAATTATACAATTATGAATGTCGCGAACTAAATTAATATTGCATACATAAAAAGATTAAAAAACTGAAACAATAATTTAAAATTATATGAAAACAATTTTTAATAGTGTGTTATTTAAATTAAAATAAACTTCATGAATCCAGACAATACAGCTTAATATAAATCTTATCAAATAATTAAACGAAGATTGTTTTAATAGAATAGACCAGGAATGAATTTGTTATTAAAGGTTACAAGTAAACATATTTATTTTGAAGTTTATCTTATTATTAAGAAAATGACTGATAGATAAATCAATTACTCTACATTTAATGAAAATAATAAATTATCCTTAGCAAACAGATTTAAAATTAAATTTAGTAATAATACAAGCAGATTAAATAGTTTGGTCTGAATGATGAAAATATGTTGGGTACCTAAAGTAATCAGTCTGATTTACAGATTCTGGTGCTAGGGAAATACAGATAAAGATGCCTCATAAAAAAATGTAAATCATATCGAAAAGAAAAAAAAAATATATATATATAAAACACAAGATCAAATAAGTCTATCAATATACTATTAAGGAAATATTATTATATTTGCAGACATCTCTGAATATTTATTAGCACTTTGAAAGCAGTAATGATACAATTTTACTTAAAATTACATAGTCGATCATGTACCTATATATTGTTAAGATTCAAAAAAATGTTAAGAATTAACATTAAATTGGAAAATTTTTGATTAAAAGGGGGGGAGAAGGATAGGTACAATAAATCAGATAAAACTGGTGTCTTATTTTATACGCCGAACGTTCTGTTCTATGCAGTACCAAATTAACTTCAGAGCAATTAAAGTCTTACCACAGTTCTCATCGTTCAACAGTTGCTTGGCCAAATCGACTTGAGAATCCGGCCATCCGTCTTCGGCCAAGAAAGTTCCGAAACGGTTGTAGCGATTTTGCGTACGGTCTGTGGAAAAAAACGTCGGTAAATTAGGATGTGTTATCAAGAGAGAAAAAACACGAAATTCAACGCGAACAGCGATTGAAAACATTGTCATTACTCAGCAAGGTCCATTGTTTCCTGCGCGTCGACTTTTGTCCGATCACAGGATGAGCCATGGTGTTCTCCTCCAGTTTGATGGACGGTGGACGAAAATCGAGAACGCGTTTTCGACCAACGACGACGACGACGACGACGGCAAAACGTGTCACGGCCCGCGGACCACGCACAACATCTCGACGTGGTTTCGGCCTTTCGCGTCGTCCCGGCAAACGAGATGCACGCGCGTACGGACAAACACGAGCAGACGACGCGAATCGGAGTCAAATGGACTTCGTCCGCCGTTCGACGTGTGTGGTGGAAATCGAACTCCTTATCACACGAGTCGCAACGATAATAATAACAATGAAACCTATATACACATGATAATATACATATTATATATATATTTACTTTGATTCAGTGCGATTGCGTGCCCGCCGTTCGGTTCGTCTGATACCACACGGACGGCAAATCAAATTATTCCAATCGCACGTTATTAGAATATTATTTCGTCGCACGACGGCGTTGTAGCGGGCTCGGAAACGGCGGAAACGTCGCCGCGGAGCGTGAGACGGCCGACGGATTAATTCGGTACGATAACGCGCGACTCGCACGGTCCGATCTCCGGCGTCGAATTCCTTTTACGGGGTTTAACGCGGAAAATGTTATTTTAACACAGAAATGCAACATTTGATACCGAAATCGCAATGACGTAATCGCGTTCGGTTGCTCGGTCGCGCAGTTGACCGAAACGACTGTTCGGCACAGTGTGCAGTGTCCGCGGCCGGCGGCGACGACGACGACGTCCGAGACGATTTACCCCGTCGAATAGTGCATAATATAATAATCACAAATATTATATACTAATACTAAAGTATCATATAGTAAAAAGAATTAAATAGAGTAATAAGAATATTCTTATTACTCTATGATTAGTATATATCTGTGATAATAATATTATTAATAGTGACGGATCGGACGATTAACGTTCTGATAACGTCCGACAGTAAGTTGTTCGCGATTGTGAATCGTGCAAAAATAAAAAGTCACGACTTTGCTCGTCGGGAATACCACTGTACGAACTACTGCGCCCGGCTTGTTATACTTCGTGTGTGTAAGGACGGCGCACGTTGTGTCGTTACTCGTTAGTCGTTACTCGCAGAGGCTGATAGGCCCACCGGGATACCGAGCAATCCCGGTAAGCTTTTTTTTTTTTTTTTTATACACTATTATAATTGCAGAGTTCGATATAGTAGCTACTCGATACGTTTAAATATACACAGGCACACAGGGCCGAACTAATATATTGTAACTTATTATACCTAATAAATAATAATGTTTTACTCGTAGACAATGAAAATTAAACTAAATACTAAAAATAGCAATAATAAAACATAATATCATTGATTATACGAGTAAATACTATGGATTGCTCACCGAGTGGTTTTTCGGTGGTCTACAATGAAACTCTCGGTAGATGGCGAGACATCAAAAAGGTATTTTAATGGATCTCGATCATAATGACATAATAAAAACAATTTCAACCAAAAGTGATCCCAAAAAAGTGCTTCAATATTGAATAGTATTAAGTATAAAAATTTAAGACTTTGTAGTTCATAAATTCTGACATATTATTATAGTGTACATAGGTATCATAAAAATATAAAATTTTATAATTTAAATTTTTTATTTATAATTTTTATAAAAATGTATATTTATAAATACAGGATCTAAACTTTTGACTATCATATTTAAAATTGATTAGTGATAACACTGATACCATTCATAAATATAAAAAAGTATTGCATTTGCATGGTAAAAATGTATTTCATTTATTTTTATTTTTTGGGTCCTTTTTCCTTGCATTGCCCGGTAATATTAATTTAGCCTATCCGTCCCTGGTTACTCGTTACGACTTGGTGAGTCGTGACTTATAAAGTTATAACTAAGGTTCGAATTTTGAGGCTATTTAAACGATGTAAAAGGCGCTACAGATTTTAAAAAAGGCGAAAAAATGACCTAAATACTTCGTACGTACATCACCGATAATAAAGTAGGTATATACTCATAATACAGGTATTTTCTAGCTATTATCAGTTATTTTAAACACAACATTAACAACGTATGGGTGGGTTTAAGTTATGGGTGAAAGAGGCAACACTCCCTTAAACTTGAGAGCTAGTTATTTTATCAATACGAAGGCAAATTATGTTATACGAGTATAACCTTCATTTTAGATGCACGTTGCAGCAAAGGATCAATTGGTTTGACAATAATATTTTTCCCCTTTTTTCTTCGTTTTGTTAACATGCAACTGCAAGAGACATTTTATAGGGTCGCTCATATAATTCATAATAAGCAGGCCCACCACATCATATTTTTGGCCCGGGTACAGAACTAAATCCGGGCCCCTCTATCATACAAATTAATTTTTCGAGATGAATAATTATTTCAAGACCTTAAATATTAGTATTATGCATAGATTATAGGAGTAGTTATAATTAAAAAATAATATATCAACAAATTGATAGGTATCAATCATAAATCAAAAACATGTGTAGTATAATTATTATACATAGTACAAACTAAAAATGTATGTTAAAAAATAAAACATTTGTTAGGTAAAATAAAACAATGTGATTATTATAACTTATATTTCACTGTATAATAATTGAGTGTATGTATGTATGGTTCTGGTAGTATTATAAATCATAGTACTTAATACACATTATTATTGAAAAATTAAATTCTAATTTCTACTTCCTATATTAAGTAAATTTTGCTTTTCTTGCTTTTTTCTGAGCAAAGTCATGTATAATACCATCAAAACGTGAACGCCGGGCCCCTCGAATGTCCGGGCCCCAGTACCATGGGTCCACCTGACCCCCCCCCCTTTGTGGGGGCCCTGATAATAAGCAATTGCTAATGACAATTACAATTAATTCTGAGTAGGTGGGATGACTTTGTGCCATACGAAGAAGATTATTGGACCAATGATAATATTTTTGGATTGTGTTTCTGTTGTTAAGACATTAGAACGACCAACATTTGTCTGTACAAGAGTGATTAATTTTCTGTAAAGATCAATCGTTTTGATTTGAATCAGAGAGACATTTAAAATATTGGACAGTGAGTACAGTTATGATATCCGAGCTTCACGGAAATGTTCTTTTCTACATTGGGCCTTCATGCACTAAGCCATAGAACTGTATGAGCCAAAACTTTTTAGTTTAAAGTATTGTCAACTTGACGCCTGACGGTTATTTTAATATCGTTCCGTTGACTTTTGTTTCGGTAGTTATAACATACAATAAGCTATTAATTATGTGCAGTTTACTAAAATGGCTACTATCTATCTATGATTAGCATGTAGATTTTAATGCGTAGACCAATAGAATACAGAATCTGGTATTTCCGTTTACACTTTCAAATATCCGGTAGCGTATTTTGAGGAAGGGCGATAGGACAATTATCATATGACCCGTTGAATTGCATCTCTCCTGACCCACTACATGCAAGTAGGTACCTATTCATTTTTCGTAACTCTGTATCATTTATAAATTATATCTTATACTTTAAAACGAGCAAGGAATTGTATGTACGTACCTATTTCCAGTCATGTCATCTCGAAAACGGCTCTACCGATTTTTCTTATATTTCATATATTAAGAGTTTTCGACCTCAGGAATCCAATAGTAAAAATTTCAAGAAAATTTCATTTCTATGTGTTTTCATAAAAAATCTTTATACAGTAAAAGTATCTGTGGGTGAGGTTCGCGGTACGGCAACGGACGGCGGCTAGACGTGGCCGCCCAAACTTTCCCTTCCATATCATCGTCGCGCGACGTGATAGTTCATATCTTTATACGTTGCTAATGGAAAACCTTTCTTGGGACCGCGATGATGACAACGCGACGTTCTGGGTTCTGGTAACCTACAATTCGATTCTCCCTGCATGTAGCGTTCTCCCTGCATCGGACACCCAGATTCTCCCTGCATCGGACCCCCAGCGTGTCCGACGGCCAGTCGTTGAGTGATAAAAAAAAAATAATACACATTTAACTATTTAAATGATACAAATAATACTTTAAAAAATTCAAAAAATTAATTTTTCAAATAATATTCACAAATTTAATGGTAAATATCTTTTAATTTTACATTTTATGAAACATTTTATTAAACAGTACTTCTGCAAAAAGAACAAATTCAAAACTCAAATTCAAACTTCCGTGTACATACTTATCAAGTAAATATTAATATTTTTTATTAAATGCAGTTTACAAATTATTTTATGGAAAAAAATTTATTTTAAAATCATAAATTATAAAATTTTCTTCGTTTAATTACACGAAATTTCCCACGTATATACCTCATATTCGGAAAGTACCAATAAATTCTTTAAGCTTTGAACTTTCAGTTTATCACTATCTGCATTGGGGAATTCGCGATTTCATGGTAAAAATAATTAACTTCATGAATTCTGTAAAATTCTGTAAACATTTTTCTAAAAATTGATAAAAAACTATTTAAGTGCGATCGGGGATCGGCCTTTCTGGTACTTTAAGTATTAAGTTTTGCAAATTAAAATGCTAATATTATATCTAATTGGACGTTTGAACACTATAAAAAAAAAAAATCAAGTGAATTTAAAATTAGATCAATAATCGTCATGTTATTCAATTTTAAAGGGCTAAAACAGCATAAAATGTTTAATAATGTTACAGCTCTATGGGTATTTCAGCTTATTATTATTATTATATGAACAATGAACATAGAGGCTGACCATAAAATATGTTGATATTAATACATAGATGTTTTATGCATATTGGCTATGATGTCTTATATATATGCAACAATATCTATGGCGATAATTATTTTATCGTATCATCGGACCAGTATTCCACGACCAAGTGAATATTACTTTTGTATATATTGTTGCACATATTGTTGATGATAATTACATAGATACTCTGTAATTCAATAATATCGTTACAAGAACTATATCGATTATTATCGATTGAATAAAGTCGACGTTATTAAATAATTTTAATTAATGAATTATTAAATAATTTGTAATTTGGGTCGTCTAAACATTCCAACGTGGTAAGACGTATTAAAAATATAATATTACATAGTTCTAATTTAAATTTAAAATTAAATACCAAATAAATAAATATAGTAAAATTAACCTTAAAAAGACTAATTTCGATTAAATATTCATGAAAAATATTTTTATTTTATTTTTTTTACCGATGGAAATTAATGAAACTACAGAATTCAAATTATTTTCCATTTCATGTATTTCTACTATTATTCATGTATATATATGATGCATAAACAAATTTTAATATATGCACTTATTAACTTAGATAAGTTTAAACCGTTATAAAGTGTTTGAACAAGTGTGATTTAGAACTTCAACTTGAAAAGTATTATCAAATTTATGTAGGTACTTGGGTACTTATTATTACTGTTTTATACTTAAACCCAACAGCGACGGGTAATTCTGCTATTTTTTATAAATCGGAAATTAGTAATTAATAATAACTAACAGGTAAGAACCTACTAATAATTAGATAGGTAAGTATATACACTTATGATAACTAGTTTCAATTGTTTAGACTTTAGATTATTACTAAATTTAATATAGAACAATACTCTTACGTGTAGTTTTGTTGTATGTCGATCATCTTGCACTAACTGCACTAACTAGAAAGTACATGTAGTGTTGTAGTATAACCTATATACATATATAGGGTGCGATTTTATGAGAAATTTGGTGAGAAATTTGGGGGATGTACATTTAACCAGACGGATAACATATTTCACTCAACACGTATAAATATAACATATTTTGTAGTCCATGTACAGAACAAAATTAAAAAAAAAAAATTGTTTTAACACTTTTATTTCAAATATAAATTTAAGCATGACTAGATTCACCAATCGTTGATTAAAGACATAGTCATTAATGACTAACATATTATATTATACTTTGTACATTTAATTTGTATATGATGTACACTTCTTTTTTAAATCAATAAACATGTGTTTAGTGGTATTATTATGTATGATTTAACGTTCTATATATAATATATAATATACAGTACGCATTTACAACGACTAGAAGACTTATATTACTGCCTATAAAATAAAAATATACATTTTGTTTTTCTAAAATATGGTAATATTGTTTACTTACAAGTATATAAAAACCATCATAGATAAGTAAATAATATAATAAATCTGTAAATATATATTAACTAATAACTATTTAAATTGATTAAGATTAATTATTATTATTATTATTATTATTATTATTATTATTATAAATCACGTGCATACATATAATATAAAATGCTAAAATGAAAAACAGGTACATATTATATATTAAAATAGTAACTATAAAATATCATAATACATATTATATACGATTTGGTAACAGGTAAAAACATGACTAGAACAATGAGAATATTATATAATTAATATTACAGTACATACAAATGCAGTGAGGCAAATCGCATTCGTCGCATGTATAATAAATATATATATAAATTACTTTATACAAACATATTTTGAAACCACCCCTTCAACAACGGTTCCGATGTACACTTTAATACCAACACTTCGAAAGACGCGGGGAAAAAACAAAATCTTCATGACAAATTCTCGCTATGTATAAAACTGACGGGATTGTAATGCATCGAAAAAAAAAAATTAAATTATAATAATACGTGTGCCGACGTAAATGAGATTTTTACGTTTATTATCATTTCATTTGTTTAGAGGTGAAACTATTTACAAGAAAAAAAACAGGATAAATCCTTTTGTTTCTTATTGTAAGTTATTTCTCTCGTGTCATTCACTTGAATCAAACGGCCATGTGAGATAAACTTTAAAATGATCATCGATTGTTTTTTTTCACAATTTACACGACGCCCTAGATGAATGAAAGACGGGATTGATAATGCGCGTATAAAAACTATTGTTGTTTTTAATTACGTTTTACAGAAAAGGTTAAAAATACACAGTGACCAATGTTTAGACTAATGATAAAACGAATTTGACTCGTGTCATAACGGACAAGGTATTGTGTACTTTTTATTTTAGAAAAGTATTCGAAATCAGAAAATTTCGTGACAAATGGTATTCATATAATATAAATATGTTTTAGAAATTGAACATTTTTATATTAGATTCTGTTTGTTTTTACGTGCACGCGTGCAAAAAGAGCGAAAGCAACCTATATACTCGTACCATCGTCTTGTATTTTTAGAAAGTTAGAACAAACGATACAATCATATCCGTTTTATGTGTTTGTCTTTCGATCGAAACCTTCACACTGATGACACCACAAAATATATTAATTTACATGGTGTAGACACTATATATGGCACACAAGGAACTTTTACAAATCTAACCTAGAAATACGTCAAAAACCTCAACTACTCGAAAACTATATCGTTCCACTTTGAAATGACTATATACAATAACTCTTGTCTATAACTCGAGTTTGTTTTTTTGGTTCAGTAGGTATCTGGGATTTCCAGTTGTGAAAGCTCTACAGTAGATCATATATGCACAAGCGCGTACACAGAAGGATGGATTAGGGGTTCAGTTTTTCAATGAGGAAGACATACATACATAATAGTGTACGCGCCAGTATATGCATATAATACGCCGGCGTTGATCATAGCGAAAATCAACAATAGTATAATTCACATATGCGACAGTATACGAAAAATACTCTTATCCATAATAAGCGACAGACGATATTATATTATATTGTGACACTGGAATAGGGATTGTGACGAAAATTCTACTCCGATCATATTATTATCATACATTCGAATTTGATATCTGTAGGAAAATCACACAAAATCTCGATTTGTGATATACATGCACCCTGCACACTGTACTCGGACCGTGGTTTTTGTACCCCACACGCATTAAGCCGGTCTCACGGTGCTGCACGGTACACTTGGGGCCGACATTGGCGATGTACTACTGCGATGGTAATCTTTGCTACTACTGTTTTAAGTGACTATAGTTTAAACTAAACGATGTGTGTACTAGTGTACAGGGCCGTGCTCAGCACTGACGAACCCCAAGAAAACTAAACTTTCCGGGCCCTCATATTTTCCTTAGATTTCAGCCTGATTTTTGAAAGAATAATATGTCCAATTATAACGAATAATTAAATTGTTTTGACGTCAAATATTATTTCAACCGTGCTATTTTACAGTATGTTTTATTTTTATTTAGTACGTTGATGAAATATTTTTGAGGTAAAACGAAATACTGACTTAAAAATATCTTAAAACATATAACTAATAGAAATAAAACACAATCAGTTAGGATTTTAAATTTTTTTGGTGGCCCAATTCTCTTGAAAATAGGCTTAGAGTTGGGCTCCGGACAAATTACCAGAGAATACTGGTCTGAGTACGGTCCTACTAGTGTTACACTATTATTATCGCATTTTTCGGCACTGGCACTCTTGTATAGTCGTCATTACTTCTGCACGGTGCAGAGTTGACAAATAGGCCTGTAAAATCATTTCAGCGTAATTGACTGGCCGAAAACCGGCTGTCGCAAGGAAGCAAATACCGTGGTGTAATGTTATGGTCAACTATTGTATGTTTATAGTGACTCGTGTAGTCGGCCGAGTATAAATGCACAAGTTGAGTGGGACCGGCTTTAAGATGCGTCGCGTGCTGGCGGGAAAACGTGGCTTACAACGTCATGTTATGAGCTAAATTAATAATTATTATAATTATTATTATTATTATTATTATTATTAGTATTAGTATTAATAAACTGCGGTAATAACTACTCGGGGTAGGTTCACGCGTACGACTTTTCCATGTGGTACATGTCACCGAGTAACCGCTGTATGGGTATGTCGCCGATGGTCTCCTTGAAGAACAACCGCTCGATGGTCGCTTGCCGGACGGCTCTCAGATTGGGCAACATGAGCAACAGCCGTCCGAACCGGGTGGGCTGCCTAGAGTACCGGCCGCGTACATAGTCGCCCAGTATGCACTGCGCCTGGTCCTGCAGCATTTCCACCGGTTGTGCGTCGATCAGCCCCGGCGTCTCTGCGGCACACGAATATAATATGTTTATTAATAATAATTATTTATGCATATTTTATAAGTGTGTGTGTGTGTGTGTGTGTGTGTGTGTGTGTGTGTGTGTGTGTGTGTGTGTGTGTGTGTGTGTGTGTGTGTGTGTGTGTGTGTGTGTGTGTGTGTGTGTGTGTGTGTGTATAGGTATTACACACGCACGAAAAATTGCCCGGATATTTATTAAAAATCCTAGCGTAAATTCGTTATTAATTATTAACAACGCGAATCGCGAAAAACAACATATAATATACTGCACAAGTATCTATATATTGTTGTTTACGAATTATTATAATTTTTTTTTTTTCATTTAAAACGCTAATTCACGATATATACAACTGATTAATATGTATACGTATTATACGTATAATACATGATTTTGATCGAATAGTAATTTAATAGGAACGAGATGAGTCGCTTTTATTTCCATCCCTCCGCATAATATACTCTGTGTAATAAAGTCCCCCAATAACTTTTGGCTATTTTTTCTTTGGCTTATCTCTTTCCCGACTGCTCTTGACACTTATCTCACCTATTTACTTTTAATTATTTCGTCGTTTTTTCTACTTTCGACATGCTCGTACCATTTCGACAAATTATCTCTTATCATTATTTTTTCGTTTCATATAATATACGTATACTCAATACTTCCAAGCTATTTTAATAGGGTTAAGTATGAATGTAAAACATAATCATGTCAAATCTTATCCAACAAATTTTAGTCACATTACTACTACACATGCATCTTAACAACGCGATTTCTGCTATATTTATTTTTATTTCATCTTTCTTATCCGATTCTCAATATAAAGATTCATGGTACACATATTAGATCTTTAACATAATTGCATATGTGGTTTTAGTTATTCGCACGCACAACAAAAAAAAGCTACCCATATTTTTGCAATCAATGCAGTATATGTAGGTAGTAAAGTGATAAGAATTCTGAAAACTGGTTTGAATGTACATGCAGCATTAAGTGAACGCTTTTTTGCATTTTAGTTCCAATTTCTTAAAGTTTGGTGAGAAAATTAGAAAAAGTAATTTATTATTTAAAAAATGTTACGATAAAATTGGAAATAATAGCCTGACTGTTCTCACGTAGGTTTGATAGTGAATTCGAATCTGTTTTCAGCAATCTAATTATATTGGACGGACTGATTACTGAGAGATGGGTAGTTTTTACGATGCTGTTCGCATTAAAAACGGTTCTCAATCGGCTTAAAAATAAATGTAAGACAGTAACACTCACCAGGTGTAAACAGAATGACCGCTTTCATACAACCGCACTCACTGCCGTCCGGCGACAGTTGCCTGAAACGGGCCAATATTTCTTGTATAATTTTCATTTCGTTGTTGACTTTTGTGTCGTCTGCCGGAAGCCTCTCTCGAGCCTTTTCCGAGTTCAGCAGCGGCGACAAGTCCCACGGTATGGACCACTGGGCCAAGTGCAACAGGAACAGTTCTTTCCACGACTCTTGCAGAAGCAGTAACTGTAATATAGAGAATACAAATAACTCTACGCGTCACACAAGTGCGAAAAGCGTCCTTTCTCCTTGTAAATAGATGATTTGTGGTAAGACACTGTTTAAGTATCTATATACTGTTCACTGGTAGTCACAGGATATAAATACGGGTTGTCCGGCGTGTGGCCAGGAAATATTTTTATAGAGCGAGTAAGACTATAAACATATAACTTACGAATAATTACATTTGAAATACTTTAAATAAATATTGACTATGTAATTAGATTAATTTATATTTATTGGATTAAAATCAATATATTGTTGTGGGTATGAATATATATATATATATATATATATATAGGTATATATATGTATTATATGAGAATAAAAATTATGTACCGCGAATGAATGCAATGATATTTAAATAATAGGTTTGATGATGTATAATGATTTATAGTTAACATTTATCATCACTATTAATATGATTCTATCATTCGAATTCGGTTAGGTAGGTTAATCATAGATTCATAAAACACTACGATAATTGATAAAATACAATTAATTAGAAAAACTAATAAAACAGTCTAGTCCCATTATCATCTTGACATTTGAGTTAATTTTCAGATTAATGTGACAAGATATAATTCTAAGTTTCTCATATCTGGCTCATTCGCTTTAACGATTTTAGTACTACTCATCGTACAATTAATTTCAATAACAATATTTAGGAATAGTAATATATTATAGAGAATTTGATTTAGTATATTGCATAAATAATCATTTATTGTGCAAATGAAATTCGTTCTT
>CM050411.1:6637731-6825231 GCA_027580255.1 Therioaphis trifolii
ATGGCTTCTCGAGAATCCCTTCGGTGCCAAGTTTCGAAAACAAATGTAGTCATTGAAAAATAATGACCGTATAAAGAGATGGACATTAGGCGCATTATGATGAACATACTATAAATTTGCCAAAAGCGGTTCAATGGTAGTTATACCGCACTCACTTACTGTACCAAATGATCGGAATACAAAATACATGCGTAGTACCGAATTCTTTACCCACTGAATTTAGATTTTGTTATTTTTTTATTAAAAAAAAAAATAAGTTTAGGTTGTTTCACCCGAGATAGAATAAGTTGATTTTTTGGTCTATGAGAACCCCGTGAGGACGTGATATAAATAGTAAACATCATCACAATTTATATTATATATATGTATATCACACAGCAAATATAGTCTGGCAACGAGCTCTCGTGTGTGTTGACTTGATATTATTATTACATTTGGGCACATTTTCCCTAAACGCAAAAATACTTCAAGGGCGTAAATTAATGCGACATGTGTACGTAGTTTTGGTTTTTTACTATATTATTAAAAATGCACGATTTAATGCATAAAAAATGAGCCCGTCAGCGTTACCAGAAGATACCACGGAAAGGTACATTTCGTAAGTGATCGATTGAGCTTATATTTTACAGAAATTATTCGTTCGGATCATTTATAAATTACCTCGCTTGAGCTCTAACAATGGAATAAATATTACGCATTTCATCGTTTTGCTTTTACTGAATTCGTAACCGTCAACTGTTTACGACCTTTGCGTGCGTCGCCACTTCAAAATACAAAGCGGTCGTCGATTTTTGACTTGATATTTTAGACAATGGTATACAACGAGACTTTAGTACAAAAATGCAATATATTAAGACTCGTTGCCCACGCGCGAAACCACGGTGCTCCGTTCTATCGATATAGATGATAACAACGTCGTAGTGTATTTTATTTTCGGTATTTTCAAACTTAACCTAATTATACAGTTTTGATAAACACGATAAAGTACGTAGACGTTTGTTTGCACTCCGTAAGTATAAAGGTGCTCGTGTGATAAAAGTTCGAGTCGATCCGAATTCGTGCCGATTCAGTTTTACGCGGAGGCGTCATTTCGGTCTTTGAACAACGTCGCGAAATCTCAATCGGTATCGCGTATGTTACGTGCCACACACCAAATGCCAGAGGTAACACTGATTGTAGATGGTAGAGGAGAATATAAATACTTATAATATACGATATTTGACTTATTCGCTTTGAACATAAACACTTTTAATTTACAATAACTGAGGCTTCTTGACGACTTGAGGCGTCGACTGAGTGGTATGATACGTCTGATCTTTGGGCCGTTCTGGGGCCGGTTATATAGTCCGAAATGACGTCGGATGGACTCCGTGACTGGTCTCGTGAATCGTTGATTGCACGTTGTGATTGGCCATTCCAGTTTAATAATGGAATTATTACCCATTCACTGCCATTCCAGATCTGCCGAATTATCCCGCTCCCTTGAAATGTAAAGACTAGATATTATGTAGGTGTATGTTCAAAACTGTTGACTTTCCCGCAGTTATGATGTGTCGCTAACCTAACCTAACCTTTTTCATAGATCGTTCATGATGTTAGAAATATTTGTTTCCATTCCTTCAGAACAGTACATAGTACGTGTATTCAGTGGCGCCGATCCCTATGTCTACCTATTGCGACCGCAACACAATATATTTAGGTGGGTGGATGGGTTTGTTGAGTTCGAGAGATGTGTGACTATATTTTAAAACGTTATACAAAAACAGAAATGTTGGCTTAAGGTACGTGTCCACTGTCCATAGATACGTGTCGTAGGCATAGTACGAATCGAATCAAACGTAATTTAGAATGATTTGCATTATGACCTATACAAGTGCGTCTACTGACTCGCAGCGAACGCGTAGTGCGGACGGACCGCACGCATTTGCGCTTCCGGCTGCCGGTAATGCCGACGAAATTTCTCGAGACTTTTCCGTCTGGTGCGGCCATACGGATAGCCAATAAAATTAGAGGACGCATTTCACAACCAAATACCAATCATCGGGTTTATTAAAAAATAAAAATGATGGAAATCGCACTGTGCCCTGCGGCCCCTGCCCCGTGTGGCCGGGTCCGTGTAGCATGTATATGTTACACATAATTTTAATTATATTTATATTGTTGATTTAAATTTTGAAAAAGTTTATGTAACTATTGTTATTTAAATGTTATTATGTTCATTTTTATTAAAAACTAAAAAGTAAATTTTGTTGTCTTGCAATTAGGTAGTGTATACAACTATTCTATATTATTTTAGTTTTTGAGGCATATTTTGAGCGAAAAGAGAGAAAAATGTTGGTATTCATTGTGGCATAATCATGAGTGCAATCCGAAATTTTATAGTTAGGGCCTGGGGTGGCGGGTGGTTAAAATTTAATTGGCAACATAAACTTTTTTATACATCGGCACCACTGCGTGTATTTACTGTTTACAACTAAAACTGTGGTCTGTGGACTGTGACCGTCCATACACGTGCAAGTCAAATATAATATTTATCTGCCAAAAACATCTTTAGCGATAACATTGGAACTCTGGTCCGTGATGATATGTTTATCCCATATATGTGAATACCAACACCACGGATTTGATCGGCCAAGGGACAAAACTGACGGGAAAGCCTTCCGTGTATGCTTGGGCTGCAGCTATTGTGTCTCGCCGTCCCGCTACAAACGTCTCCGTTGACTCTGCGCCCCAGACGTGTTTTCGTAAATTCGCCCAGACGCGTTTACGGTTCGCGTGTGATTTATCGCGAACGCGGCAGAACGTCGTGCGACGAGAGTGTTTGGGACTGGCGAAAACACGACGGTCGCCACGTCCGGGACGAGGATGTCACTCGTGTGCACAGCCGGAAAACAAACGGCGCTCGCGGTCGTGAGGCGCGGACGAGAATCTTGTCGCAAACACCGCTACATCGTCAATATAATATGATATCATCGCGTCGTGTCACGTCCGGTGTTGGTGAGTTGCGGCCCAAACCCTAAATAACGTACGAGTTGCGGCCCGGGTTTTTGAGAGATACGTACGAGTTGCGGCCCGGGTTTTATAATACCGTATAGCTATTGTTTTGGTTAAAATACAATGTAACAAATATAATATTTTGCGTTTCTGGAATATAATATTTAATGATAACAATAAAAAAATTTTTTTTTAAATATTCGTAAATTTATAATACCGTATAGGTAGCTAGAATATAATTTATAATAATACAAATATTCTATTGTTTTGGCAAAAACTTAAAACTTAACGATTTAACTAATTCAAAATTATCTATTTCTTTTAGCTCGAGTTTTGTCATCTGTTCTCTAATGAAAGCTTCTTTTTCACACATTTTCTTTGTTCTTACAATTTTACTTCTGAATTTTATGTATGTTTCAGATTGAATTTCTAGTAACACATCAACGAAGTTATAAATGTTACGATGGCTAGTGTAGAACGACATATTTAGTTTTGAATGAAAACATTCACAGCTGTTAGTAGTGCGATTGCAGTTAGCAGTAAATTGTGCCCAAATATTTGGGGGGAACATAGCGTTTTCAAAAATGTAGTCTGTAAATTTCACAATTTTGTCATTTTCAGCAGGCTGTAAAATGTCGTCAGTAAAGCAGTAAATGACGTTTTCAGGCTCCAAAAATGGCAATCCAAAAAAATTCAATTCGTTTATCGTTAATCGTTTATCACTAAATGTATAGCCAACACTGCATCTGACAGGTACATCGGGCCGCAACTCACGAATACCTAAAATATTGTCGGGCCGTAACTAACATACGGCTAAAATAATATCGGGCCGGAATTCACCGGTCTCCAACACCGGAAACGACATGCCGGGCCGCAACTCACCCACAGCCGTCACGTCGCGTATTTTTGCGAATCGCGTAATATTATCGCAACGCTTTAGCAGCACGGTTATCGTCGCGCGCGGAACACGCGAAAATGATTTCGTAATAAAACAATACTCGGCAGGACGCGTTCGCGCGTCATGTCCGCCGAACGCCCCCGCGGTGAATTACCGCGTGCACGGTGTTACAGTGCCGTGTGTAATGTAAATGTATACAATATAATCGTAACACATTATTATTATTATTATTATTATTATTATTATTATTATCATTGTCGTCGACGAGCGCGCGGCGTGCGATAACGCACCGCGTGGGATACGCGAAAACACGCGCGCGCGAGCGACCTCGGGTCGCTGACCCGGAAGGGGGTCCGGTCCGGCCGCGTACGACGTTCGAAACGGTGCGGCGCGCGTTTCCGCGAGTGATACACCGACGATCGACACGATCGCTGGGTTTTTTCCCCCCTCGAAATCCGTTCACGGGTAGCCGAACGAAAATACGACGCGAACGCAAAAACGGGAACAATAATCGTCTCGTGCGAACCGACCGAGCTGTCTCGCTGGCGCGAAATTCACGTCACGCATCTCGAGGCCCGATACCTACGAGGACGTCGACACGTGCGCTGCACCCGACACCCCGAACTGTCGGACGTCGTATGCGTGTACACCAGTGCTCTGCAGGGTCCGGTTTTTTTTTTTTTTTTTTTTTAGTCCGGACCAGATCGGACTGATACGTTTTAACCGGACCGTTTCATTTTTATTGCATTAGAAAAGACCAAAACTGTACCAATTCAATTTTCTAAAAATATATATAAGAACACGACCGAGTTGGACCGATTGTAAAAAAATGATCTTAAATATTTAGTTAGAGTTATTCAATATCTTTCTGCATTTACGAACGAATTTAACGTGTTAATTATATTTTTCTACATATTATATTGAATTACTCGGTAAAAATAAACGAGACTATATAGACCGCGATTCTGTCATTAAAACTTAGTCAAATTGAAATTGAAGGTGGAGCGAACCGGATCAAACCATTTTAGATTAAAATACACAAAGACCGAAAAGACTGGACCGTAGTCCTGTCCGGTCTGGCTTGGATCGGTGTAGACCAGACCGTGCAGAGCACTGGTGTATACGTATATAATTTACACGTTACGGCGCACAGGTGGTTTTGCGAGGTCCGTGACAGACCGAAATTCCCCCCCTCTCCGCACACACGCCGAAGTATCCGCATAGACAATAAACACCTTGTAATAACCGCGGAAAAATGTTGTACGCACTGTCCAGCAAGACTACAACTGTCGTTACTGAATTGACCATTCGTCGAATTATTACACTGTACTCGTTTTGACTTGTTCTGAATACATCAAACGTCGGCGGTCTAAATATCTGCAAAGCATAAAAGAGGAGTGAAATTATTTCTCGCTAAATTTTACATAGTGTTTGAAAGATTTTTTAAATAAATAAACCTGACCGACGAAAAATAATATGTCTATTTTCCATGTAGCAGACGAATCAATTCCGTTAAACGGCCTTCGTGCACCATGTAAAACCCATTTGAATATTATGACTTGCGGATATTGTGTACCTGGCGTTTTCGAGTATTTTGTCTTCCGAGAAAGTGGCGACATCGTCAAGTTTTTCCTAATGATTTACCGAGCTAAGTCATATTATTATCAGGGGCAGAGAATAAAACGAAACGTTTCATGAAAATATGTCCCAGCAATTTGCTTAAAACGCTCAGAGCGAGAGAGCTATATTAAGTAAAAAATCACATTACATGTTTTGAATGCTTTCGTACAGTAGAGCAACGATTTCTGAAGAATAAGCATGACATTAAACATATCTTACTACAGCATACGGATCAGGCTGTATTCGCGTGTATACGGGTATGATAACATAAACATGACAAATCTTCCGGGGTGAATTCTTACCGTTTGTTCGCGATATGTTGACAAATAGGCTTTTATGGTAAAAGAATAGCGTATCCGACGTTTATGTAAAAAGAAACTATCAATTCCTGTACGAAACACATACACACGCACACAGTCGCTCGGACGTTTTTATATTTTGCTACTTTATGTGTAGAATATACAAAACGACATATCTAGAGATAAATCCGGACTCGAAATGCTGTCATGGCCAGTCTACGCCGAAATGTAAAAAACGGAAAAGTTGTTCGGATTGCGGGAGGAAATATAATGTGTGGTCGAAATGTTTTTCGTACGCATTCGCATTTCTGTTTTAATGTGTTGAACGGGAAACATATTCGCACACATAACATAAATTTACTTGTTAAAATATTTTTGATTTATTCGAACTGATGCACTCGTCAAACGTACTTTTTGTTTTAACGAGAACGTATAGTATATCACGAGTGCGGTGTGTCTACACAACAACGGTATTATTTATAACACATTTTTTTTTCATTTTTACAACATTCCGCGTGCCCCAGACTAGTGTTGCTGCGCGTTCTCGTCCCCGTCCGTGTTATATCATGTAGACCCGCGCGTGCGTGTGTGTAGGGGTTTAAATAAAGATGGATGTGAGTCAGATCCACGTGACATTTTTTTAAGGACATTTTCAAAATAATGGTTTCTAGGAGAAGTTTAAATTGTAATTGTTTTTCATAATCATAAAAAAAATATTATAGATTATCACTTATTTCATTATAATACATATTTCACATATTGCACACATTATAATATGCGACGTATGGATTCGATGTACACTTACTGATGAATATATTTTCTTGACTTAAAATATTCATCAAAATTGAAATGGGTCATATTTACCCCCACGCGACTTGTAACGTTATCATTTTTTTTTTGGACTTGAATTTTTTTCAAAAGTTCGTTTTATCGTAAATGCAATGTTATAATCGATATAATATTGTGGAATTAGAATTATATGGATCAGCCACCGACTGTGCAATTACGTTTTAAAAATAAATATTCCACTTTGAATTTTCACTCCATTACTCGATAGCGTGTAAGTACACCGTATACGGAACAGATAAGAACAAATCATGTAATAATTACAAAAGGCTCTCAGACAAAAGGCGGTAAAATTTGCTGGTGAAGAACAACCTCCTGAATGTTCTACAGTTTTAGGAAGACGAGGAAGATGTGCTATTTGTCCAAGAAATAAGGACATAAAAACTACAAATTCATGTCAAACATGTCAAAAGTTTATATGTGCCTAAAACATACGAAAACAGTGTGCAAAGATTGTTGGGAGAAAAATCAATGTTCAACAGATTCAGAATAATTGTATATACACGTATCATAATAATTAAATGTATTGTAATAATAATAAAAAAAATTTAATTCAGAAAAATGATTATATAAATTTAATGTAAATACACATATAATTAATAAATATATGCCGTGTTTGAGCTCTAAGAAATACAAGAAAAATTAATTAAAATACATGTTGTGATAATAAAAGCTTTTGTTTACCGTCTTAAAAATAAGATTTTGCAGTTAAAATAATTTTTTTACAGACCAAATTTTTTTTTTTTATGAAATTTTGAAATTTAAGTTTTTTTTTTCGTAATATAATTTTTAGTTATGCACATAATTTTATATTTATTTAAATTTTTATTTTTATTAATGAATTTTTATCCATATTTATATATCATATGGTAACAAATAAAGTCTTTGAATTTAAAAAAATGAACTTTTTTATACATATTTTATACATTTTTAGAAATGGGGTCTGATAGACCCCCACGCGACTATGAACGTTAAAAATAGGCACGCGCCTGCTAAAGGGTTAATATAACTTGTTTTGATTGCAATGCATAGAAATATTTCCATCACTACTAAAGAAATAATTGATGAATTGACAAAAATAAAATAAAAATGCGCTTTGTTGTCTAATTATTTTAATATAAAATTTTTTAAATGAATTGTACGGTGTATATACGAGTTTTGTTGTTTATAATCAAAAGTTCTTTGTTAGTGGTAGTTTTACCAAGTCGAAACTCATTTAACTATATTGTATAACAATATGTAGCTTTTTACTTAAATTCGCTTACATTGTTCATAGATTAAACAAGATTTTCGATTTGAACGTTTACTTTAAGTTATTAGAGAATTATAAAAACAATTACATCGAAACATTGTTTTGGTACTTAGGTTACAAATTCCTCCTACTAATCCCTTCTCTCCCAAACGAAAATTCACCGTACGCCAGTGTGTGTGTGTGTGTGTGTGTGTGTGTGTGTGTGTGTGTGTGTGTGTGCGTGTTTGTACAGAGTGCTTCGAATATGTACCCGCCGGCAGACGAACCACGGTCCACACAACACGTACACGTATATTAATAATTTTAATTTATGCCACGGTGTACCGTCGCGCGCGTTATCGCCAACAGTGGGTACTCGCCGTGTGTATGTGTGTGTGTGTGTTTAACAATAACAATACGATACGACATCGTGTAGACTGTAGACATTAACACACATATAAATAAAATATTAGTCGCACGGCGCATTTGAACAAACACACGCGGGCGCGTGCGCACTCACACTAACACACATACGCATTCACACAGATATATGTACGTATACACACACACACACACACACACACACACACACACACACACACACACAAACACAAACACACACACGCGCAAAGTCACGACCGTCAGTAGTGGTATCGGTGTAACGAGTATTTGTCAGTGATATAGTGGTGGTGCCGCATTAGTAGTGCACACACGGCCCCACGCAACACACACACACACACACACACACACACACACACACACACGACACAACCGGTGTGCGGAAACCGTAGTCGTCGTCATAGTCGTCGCGTGGTGAAATACGTCTGCTCGTGACTGCCGTGGCCGATATATTATATCCGTGTCCGACGACCGCGTGTCCGCCACACGCCTCCACGGGGTGGGTCGCCGCGACGTCTCTCTCTAGCGTATGCCAGCAGCGCCCGACCGAGAACTTGTCGGTCGGCCGGTCCGCGGCGGGATGACGCGATCGCGGTGGTCTCGGCGTTTCCGGACGACGCGCGCCTAGGACCGCCGTGCCCGCGATGACCGCGACCAGATACTTTACCGTGGACTCGGTCGTCCAACCGGTCCAGCCCGCGGCCACCGACAACGCCGCCGCGACGGCGGCCGGCCGGAACGACGTGGCCACCGGTTACGGCGACCATGACGACGACGGAGGCCACCGTGACCCCGACGGTCACCGCGACCGGACGACCGAATCGTCGCCGCCGTCGTCGCCGCTACAAGCTGCCCGCAGTGCGGTAAGTCGTCTTAATATTGTCACTGCTGAAAATCGTAACCACGACCGTGGTCTTGACCGTTAGCCGCGTAGGGCGGGGGATGGGAGTGGGAGCACATTTTTCGAACGTCGAGAATCGATTGGATTTTTTCGTATTTCTACTCGGACGCGCCGTATGACCCGAGAAAAATATCATACGGATTATGGGTACAGCCGATTCGCGATATTACGAATTTCAAGAGACCCAGAAAAAACGCGTCAAATCCAGAGTTCGTTTTATCGAAATCCGTTGTGACAAAATTTAAGAGATCGCGTTAATCAAAACGAAAAACAATGAATAAAACGCTTACTTCGTTGATTAATAATACAAATATGTAAAATTATAATTAATAAATTTTTTTTTTTTTTGAACTTGTAACTTCTATTTAACGAAAGCCACCTGTTCAATAGCGTTACCCAGACGAACGTTATCGCATGACGTTTGTCAGGAAACGTGGTAGTTATCTATTTATTCGTTATGCATATTATAGTAATTGACATAAAAATAAAATTTCAAAAACACGCTACAGTAAGCTTCGGAATTATAAATATTCGTTATATCGCGAGAACTTTGGCCGATGAAAGCTTCGATACACCCAGATAACTATTGTACATTTAATTTTCCCTCGGATCACGAGATTTTTTAAGGTACGGCAGTTTTATTCTTTATATCGACATTTTCGAAATTATCGGGATTCTCAATAGTTGCACATCGTCACGATACGCCTTTTTCCACGGTTCTCGTACACTGCCGCGCTACGTTCGGCGTTCGTTAACGGAAACGTCTCCCCCGGGACCGGACACGCGTGACTATTGGGAAGGGGCGCTAACGACTTTGATAGGAAAACAAGTAAACGTAATTTACTTTAACGTATTTTGCTCGGTGTTTGATGCTTTTTACTTTAGAAAATAGTCGCGATATTCGCGATTTAAACGTTTAAAAGATTTTCTTGATACACGAAAACAACCAAAAAAACGTATATTTGGCATACTTTGACAAGTCTCCTTACATAAACGGTGTAAGAATTTGACCGGTTCGTACGTTGTTTCGGGTATAGAAATGGGCATACCAACCTAAAATATACTTTTTTTTCAATCAAGTCACCGAAACGGCGATTATCGATTAAAAGTGTTTGTATAATTTCATTAGAAGAAAACAAAAACTCTAAACATTAAAACGCGTATTTGTCTACAGCAAGGGTGGCCAACATGACTATGTATGAGAGCCACATTTATTAGTAAGGTTATATCAAGAGCCAAATTCTTAAAAACTGTGCGGTAAAATTTATATCAATTTTTGGAACCACGTATTCATGTGAATCAGTTTATTCAACAATGAAACTAATTAAATCGAAATATCGTTCAAATTTGACTGACGATCATCTGACAGAATTACTAAGAACTGCTCTTACATAAATTCAATCAGATCTTAAGAAGCTTACTAAAAAAAATAGAAACGAAAAAAATACCACGCAAACAAATGTATTAACTTAATGTTTAATTGTTTTAATTCATTATTCATATTAATTAATTTATTTTTTGTTTATTAATCTGTACACTATAGCATTATATACATACACAATAAAAATATTTATTTTTTTTATATAAATATATACAAAAAAATTAAAATATTTTGGTTTTTGTAAATAAGACCACGAGCCGCACACGACTATGACGAGAGCCGCGTGCGGCTCGCGAGCCGCAATTTGGCTACCCCTGGTCTATAGTGAACAGCGTATCTACTAAAATCACGTGAGCGCACGTCCAAACTGATGATCGTGGAAACAGACGAAGGGCGTCCGACCTACGATGTCACGACGTGTTTCCGTTCGAAACACCTGTTTGTAAAACGAACGCACACATTGTGCAATCGATATTTTTATTTTTCAATGGCGCGCAGTGAAGCTATGAAGTTTGAATCTATTTTTCCCGTCATTCGTCGTGTCTAAACGTGATGTCGTGATATAGTGGCAATTATTTTTGTCATTAAGACTAAACCGAAATGGCCGGTCGCAGTCGCCGTGTATCGAAAACCAGGAGCACAACCCTCGTCCAGTTTATCGTGAACTTACGTGATGATATCGCACGTCCAAATAGATCAGGAGCTTAAAAATGTATTTCTAATGTACACTGTTGAAACTACAGTGATTAATGTTTGGACAGTTCGTCGGTCTCTCTTCACTCTATCACGACTCAACCAACCTTAGCAAATTTTCAACCGAAACCGTCTGCCTCTGGCTCAACGAGACGAACTCGAGCAGGCGTTATGCGACCCGTACGTTTTAATTCGTCGACACTGCAACAGAACCGCGGTCACTTCAGCCGAAAACTCGAGTCGTCCACGTTCGAAAACATTTTTCGTTTCGTCGCACAGCCCGCACAGCACGTGGAGACTGACGTCCGATTAGTGGTGGCCGCGGAGGGGAGGCGCACGGGCAATATGACGCCGCCACGAAGGCTTTCCGTGATGATGCGGAAAGAAAAGAAAATCCGACGACTTTTCGTCGAACGAGTCCTGCAGATGAACCGCGAAGGAGTCACGCGCGACTAGGCAGAAGGTCCTGCAAGGGCCGCAACGGACCATGAAATACTGTGTGCACCGTGTGTCTACACACACCGTCTCCGGGGCGATGCAGCGACGCCAGACGTCTTGTAATTGATCACGAAAAGAAAAAAAAATCTGTTTTTAAAATATTATACACGTAAAATCCGCGAAAAACAAAATCGCGTCGAGCTGTTTTACGACCGACAACACGGCCTGCATCGCCGACCGCGCCGATGAACAAAATTCTCGACCGTTCCTTCGGCCGCGGCATTACGCCTGGTACACACCTATTTCACGACGAAACAATACGCGCTGTCACGAGCGCTGCCGATTGCTGTTGTCCGAACGCGAGAAAACACGGGACGTTTCGTGTACGCACGGACCGCCCGAGTCGGCGACGACGATTGTAATGACAAAGGCATACACTCGCAATAAGTGTTTGTCGTCTACCCGCACGAGTACTGTAATGACATTGCCGTGGCGACGACTTTTTCGCCCTCTCTCTCTCTCTCTTTTTCTCTTTTCCGATTTCGCGCTCCGCAGCTCCGATATTCAATTGACTCCTGGGCTCGAGAAACGTCGAGGAAAACAATTCCACTACACGATATTATAATATCGTACAAAAGTCCGTGACGTTTTTCACCCGAAGGGTTTCGAGAGTCGAAAAATCGGACCGAAACGGATCGGCCGGTTACGACGTGTACGCGCGTAGTATATGGAATAACCGCTCGTGTCAAAAATCGTCAACGACAACAATAAAAAACGATAATAATAATAATAATAATATATACAAACGTCCCGTGAGCCCGAATAATAACAATAGTAATAATAATACACAGAACGCACTCGCGGACGCGGTGAAAAACTACCCGCGAGCGCACTCACCGTTACATATTTTCATACATAATATATTATACGCGTGTCGATGTTATGTGTTTCGCCCGACGAGAGGGAATAAAACATTTCGTTTTCCCGCCGACACGCGTGTGTGTAATATTTAAGGGTTTCGATTTTCGACGGACGTCCGCACGTGGTCGGACCGAATACGAAAAGCATATTTTGCAACGCCGTCGTCGTCGGATATATTTTGCGCGGAACGTTTCGGACGGACGGGAGTGGGGATTGTACATTACACTGTATAAACAGCGCGTCGGCGGCGGCGGCGGCGGTACTCGACGAATCCAATAACGTACGTAAACAGCGGTTAATCCCACTTGTGAAGTGATTTTCGATTCTTTTTTTTTTTTTTTGTCACAGCGTCCTAGTCGAATCGCTCGACTCGGCGAGACGTGTATCAAGTTTGACTTTGGCGTTTTGTGTTTGTTGTTGTTTCTTTTTTTTTCACTCGCCTTCGCCGTTCGACTGCGCTGTGCTGCCGTATGACCCGAATATGCGTGTTTTTACGCGGCGACGTGATGAATAAAATATACGGTACCCGCCGGGAATTTTTCACAACGTTAATACGTCGACGACGGCGGCGGCGGTGAAAAGCAAAAAATTACGATTTCCGCGATTTAATGCACGCGCGCGCGCGCACACGCTCTCGACGTTGTTTTAGTTTTCGAACCGTATACGGCTGCGAAAACCATGTCGTCGAACTTTACACGCACGACGAGAGTCGTCGACGTGAGTACCGCCCATACCGGGGTGTACGCGGTAACGTAACTATAGGGTTTATAACGTAGAGATGGGCGAAACGGGTCATTTAAATGATTCGGTTCGTTTAAAAGACCCGTTCATTTGATTCGTTCTTTTCGTTCATTTCGTTCATTCGATTGATGAACGATTTGTAAGTGAACGAGATTGATGAACGATTTATAAGTGAACGAGATTGAGCAGAAAAACCCAATTGGCAATAATATATGATTGGTGGTTCATTCACTGGTTTACTAAGAAAAATACGTTTCCATGGAAATAACGTATTTAATTTGTAATCGTGTATATTTATTGTTTCGTTGTCAATTCATGAACGACTTGTGAAATATTAAAATTATTGGGTATAACCTATTTATCTAGTGTCACTTAATGACCATGAGAAATTAAAATGTTGAATTATCAACTAATTAGTTTTCACTTTTGACTGTAAGTGGAGTATATGGCATGCTCTCTAATTGACTAATGTCTAATATATGGAATTGTAAGTTGTGCTAAATTCAGCCCCATGTGATGTTAAATTATAAACATAAACACATTGTCCCTACGAATACAATATAGTTTCTCAAAAACATGTAAAAATGGCAATATAGGTACTTCAATTTCAATTAAAATAAAACAAAAATAAAATTGATTGCTCAAAATGGTTTAACTAAAGAAATTATCTATCGTGGTTATCGATAGGACATCACGATTCAATACGAACCGGTCATCGCAGGAAAAATTTTTTGTGTGATCCATATTCTTATCACTTCCGATTCGATGACCACGGTTAAGCCACGGGCTTATCATTTATCACTGATTTTGATTTTCACTTTTTTTTTTATATTTATAAATATTGCCAATATGTTTTATTGTGAAGTTAGTCAAGCTGATTTCAAGTCAGTTTCAGGTTTAAATAAACATTTTTTTAGAATAAAACATAAAGAATATAAGAAAAAAAAATTGCAAATAAAAATGTGTATTTTTGTAATGATTGTGATCAATCCTTTATTTTGAAAATAACCTTGATCAAAAACGTTAAATACCACATAATAAACACCAATGGGTATAATTTCAATATATTGTGTTCATTTGACTCATGTAATAAGTCATTCCACACAATGAACGGATTGAATTCCCATTTGCAATCTACGCATAATAGAAAACATTGCTAATTTTAATAACATCGAAGGTAAATTAATGATATTTTATAATTTTCAACAATTATAATAATCAAAAACTCTTAAAATATAAATCATAAATCATATAAATATAAATCATATAGATTTTTTTTTTTTTTTTGCCAAATTTTCAAAATGTATTATAAATATATCATTAATCATCAATAGAGTCCGGATTTGTATGCAATTCCATATTTGTAATGAGTGAATGCAGTTCGATGACAGTAAGAAATGTGGACGATTTGTGTAACAGACAATGCATAGAAAAAAATTTATTTTGCATATAAATGCATGTTTCAGAGATGACGGCATATTTTAAAATGTTTGCATATTCAAGCATATTTGGTACCTATTAAAGTATTAAAGTTTATAAAACCGTGTATTTTTTTAAATTTCTTTATTTTGTATCTTTGTTCAAAAATATTAACCAAAGAAATGCTATAAGAGGATTTAATATGATTTTGTATATTATTTTTTACTATTCCTTATTAAAATATTTGTTTTATTTGTTGAATACATTTTTAAATATTTTCTATTCCTCAACCAATATTGTAAGTTGATTTCTGCAATCAAAAAATTAAACTACGTATCTTATTTAGTTGAATTATTATTTATGAAAGAAATTAAAAAAATAACAAACACATAATTAAGTGCATAAAAATTATGCAAATAAATGCATATATGTTGGGCAAGAGTAAATTTTTGCATATAATTAAAAAAAATCAGAGCATATCAAGTGCATATTTAAAAGTTTTTAGATGCATAAATGCATACTATTTTAGGCTTTTTGAGTGATTACAAATCCGGACTCTAATCATCAAATCGGCGCATACTAGTTGGGTCCCATGATTCAAATTGTTCACCAATTGGGTCCCGTGTAAAATAGCCTACTGTACGAGTTGGGTCCCGTGTAAACCAGTCTACTGCACGAGTTGGGTCCAATAAACAAATATTTTCCTTCCCACTTTCGCAGATTTAGGACTGTCTGTAATAACATGAATAGTTACTACAGGTATGGTTAAAAAGGTTTTTACTATTTTTCCTGATTTACAATCGTCCGTCATTCATCTGATTTTTTATGATTAATAATATTTTAATTTAAGGGTTGAAATTTATAAAACATAGTTTTTACGAATGAGTAGCAATTAATTTTTTTAAATATTTTTTCTTTTACGAAATCTTTCTTACATATTTTATACAGTTTCTTCTTGTTCCTCCTGGACTTCACATTTTAATATAAAAATGTATTTGAATATTTTTTAAAACGTGTATAAAGGTATATATATAGGTAATCAGAATAAAACATAGAATTTAAGCGTGAGTGAAATTCTATAGTGGACCCAATTCAAATGCATCATTTAATACGCCCGGACCCAATTCAGACAAAACATTTTATTCACACGGACCCAATCCGTACAAAATTCAAAACTAGTTTTATTTTCGGACCCAACTCGGATGCAGCCCATCAAATATGCTCAAAAAATGGAAAATTTAAAAAAAAAAATGCTCTTAAAACAACAAAATATATTGGGTTTATAAAATTGATTTACCTTCTGTATAATATCTTTATCTTCAACATTAGATTCATTTCTACATTCATCTAGATTATTGTCTTCACTTTTACTAATTTTAAATGCATTACTACGAGTCTGATTATTTAATTTTAAAACTTTATTAACTGGTGCAGGTACAATAACAGGAACGTTGGCAATCTACAAATTAGTATAGTTAAAATAAATACTAAATAACATAATAAATATATTGTGTGGTTATAAATTTAACTTACCTCCTGTATATCTTTTTCTTCGACATTAGATTCATTTCTACATTCAACTAAATTATTGTTTTTACTTACACTAGTTTCAAATGGATTAATAGAAGTCTGATTATTTGGTTCTAAAACTGTATTATTTGGTGTCGGTAAAATAACAGGAATGTTGGCAACCTATAAATTATTATAATTAAAATAAATACTAATTAACATAATAAATATATTACAATTGATGATAGAATTTTTAATTTGTTTGTAATTACCAGCTAGTAAAAACATATTTTTACATTGAAATTTGAAAATGTACTTACTGTAATTGTTGACTGCTTTTTTTTTTTTAACATTTGCTCAATACTGTAACATTTGGATGATGTTTCAATCATTTTTTTTTTTTTTTTTGTCACGTAAACGAGCAGCTCCGCCTTTTCTCTTTTTTTCGTCTTGGAAATTCATGACAAAATTAAAAAAATTAAATAAATAGTAGTTAATATAATATGAAAATTTCAATTTATTAGAATCAATATAACCTTACGTTTCATTTTCAAGCTATTTTAAGAATGTTTTTTTCTGGTAATCAGTCTACGGACGTAGTTAGATAATATTATTGTTGAAACGTGTAACCGTCTGTAACGACCGACATCTATTATATTTGTATATATTTGTATATAAACCTATAGTTATACTATATTTTATTATACCGCGTTTATACGTACCACGATGTAGATACATTTTATCTACATCGTGATACGTACCTACGAGCAACGATAAAAACATAATCTGAAAAGTTGGAAATAGCTTTAATCAATGATCATGCATAGACGCATAGTGCAAGCTATAATCATATGAAAATCTAGAAATAATAAATATTATGCATTATTATGTATTTACCTACATAATAATATTATATTTTATTTTTACAATATATTTTAATGTTTACGCATAAGGCCATAGGCCATCGCCTGTGCGCCGTCGGCGCATTGTAAATTTTAATCCAGGCCAATTAGACACAGAAATAAATAGGGGAGCCAAAGTATACCCTGCTCCCCCCAAATGGCGCCCCTGTACTAAAATTATGGTTTTCAGAAACAAAATTAGACGTTATGAAATGAAATAATAATGAATGATAATCGTGATCAGAAACAAGGTTGTTGATAGTAAAAGAGTATACCTATCTTAACCGCGGTAGAATTGGTAGTGATAAGAATATGGATCACACAAAACATTTTTCCTGCGATGAACGGTTTGTCGATTGAATATTATGTATTATCTAGTTATCAGTATGTAGTTGAGAGCCGGCTGTTTATCAAACACGGTAAATAACTATGTTTATGAACCCTAATATACCCATAAAATCCAATGAACTGAATCTAAGACCGTGAACCGAATTCATTGTTCGTTCACAAATGGCTCGGTGAACGAAATGAACTTCGGAACAAGAATGAACGAATTAACGAGACTTTTTTTCGCGACCCGGATCAACTCGTTCACAAGTGTGACCCGTTCAAAAATACCCGTTCGTGTCCGCGGCCAAATAAGAAGACGGGCTGTGATTCTCGACTCGGAAAATAAAACAACCAAAAAACAAACAACTTATAACAACAATAGTTCAACAAAATCAATAAATAATTGTTAAGCGCCATTCTCTTGGTAACAGGTAAATTATTGAATAATTAAAAATGTAAATCAGTTGATACATAGCTATATAGGTAATTCAAATAAAATATAATTAAAAAAACGTAAGAGTTTAATAATTAATAATAGATAATAAAGGAATGGTGCAAAGTTTTTTGTAACCAATTCGATTACAGACAAGTAAATAATTGAATGATTTTGAATTTTTATCACTCTTTAATCAAATTATTTCTTTTCCTAGAAAAAATTATTCCTGACAAAATCACATTTCGAGAAACTAACAAAATATACGAATTTTTATGAAGAATAATAGAATATATTCTAAAATATGAAAAATAGGCGAAATATTCTCTAATGTCCAGAATATGCTTTAATATGCAAAATTAATTTTTTTCAATGAACTCTGTGATAGATAAATCTTCTACATTTATCTCCCTCGTAAAGTTGCTTAAAATCAATAAGAATATGTAAAAACCTAAAGATCCGCTCTTTAGTAATGACGAAACGTGCGGACGTCCGCCGCATTGAACAGTCTGTTTTCGCGGATGAATAATAAATAAATAATGAAAACGAACGTACCGCGTGTAAGCCCCGACGAAGTGATATGAACGTTCTTGCATTTTCCACGTTATATTAATATGTAGTCGTCGTATTACGCGTGCACACTGTACATAACACGGTGACTAAAGACTCTTTAGGAAAGAGTTTACTGGCGTACATTTAATATGTGTGTAGACGTGTGCCTCTGACATTCACAAGGGCACGCCGGTCGACTTGCAAAGACGTGCGTGAAGTTGGCCCCCCCACCTTCGCAAATTTCTGTGAAAATTATGTAATCATTTTGCAAATAATTTGCAAATATTTGCAAATTGGTTTTCAGAATTTGCAAATAAATTCCCCGCCCGGTATAAAAAAAATAAGATTGGGGGGGCCAACTTCACGCAGCCCCCCCTTTTGAGCCACGAACTTCAAAATGCAACCAACATTTTGCAAATCATTTGCAAATATTTGCAAATTGGTTTTCAGAATTTGCAAATAAATTCCCCGCCCGGTATAAAAGAAATAAGATTGGGGGGGCCAACTTCACGCAGCCCCCCCTTTTGAGCCACGAACTTCAAAATGCTACCAACATTTTGCAAATCATTTGCAAATATTTGCAAATTGGTTTTCAGAATTTGCAAATAAATTCCCTGCCCGGTATAACAAAAATAAGACGGGGGGCCAACTTCACGCAGCCCCCCCTTTTGAGCCACGAACTTCAAAATGCTACCAACATTTTGCAAATCATTTGCAAATATTTGCAAATTGGTTTTTAAGATTTGCAAATCAATATTTTTTTTTTGGCGAATTTTACAAGTTTTTTCACCAGCCCCCCTTGTCCGATCGATTTAAAAATACCACCAAACAATTGCAAATCAATTGCAAATAATTGCAAATCGAGTTTCCCTAATTGCACATCTTTTTTTACATTTTTTACGAATTTTTCAACTTTTTTAGCCAGCCCCCAATAATTGCAAATAATTGCAAAGGTTAAAACATTGTTATTATACTAAAGTCTAAAAATACTTAATTATAATTTGCAAATTGTATACACCCTTAATTAATAAATCAATTAAGTACTTCCTCTTTTTTCATTTTTTACTATAAAAACGAGAAAATATTTGTTGAATACAATATACATATTTATTAATTTGAACGTTTAGATTGTTATTTACAAATTGTTTGTAATCAAAAATAATATTTCTAACATCTAATTGCTATAAAAAAATAAATAAATAGTAGCGTGGGTCGGACCTTTAGTTAGACCTGCTTACTACCTAATATTTTTATGGATACTGATTAATTTTTAGCTTTATATTATTATATATCAAATATTAAATAAAAGCCTATACCTACTGCACATTTTAAATTTGTTTATGCATATACTATTGTTGTTATATTTTTTAATTTTATTATGCATTATATTTACATCATTGATTCATAGGATTTAACTACTTTTTAGTTGTATACTTGTATAATAATTCTGGTCCATAATAATATACCTATAATCATGGATCTTGCTTCATCAATGTCAGAGCAGGATTGAGAGTCAGAGTCGCCCTGGAGCAATATATATTTGATAGAAATTATCAAGAAGTCGTTAAAAACTTAAAACAGTATAATAATATGTATTTAATGTAATATTGTATGAATAAGTTAAAAATTTAAAAAAATACCTTTGGTACCTTATATTATTACGTAAATAACTTCTACAATTTTAAAATCTTAAATTTTTTATATTTTATATATACATATTATAATAGGCGCAGGTATGTATATTTTAATAAAAATAAGACGATAAAAAGCGTATTCAACGACGCGGTACAGGAAATCGATTAGATAAAACTACAAAAGTCGTTTATTTATCACAGAATTGTACAAAATTGTATGCAAACTGTGATTAATACCATACTTTATTCATGGTTATAATATTTATTTTTACATTCATTTTACATCGGGCTATTTTTAATTTTTGTACATTATTATTCGTTATTATTTCATACCATACAAAATATTTTCATTTATTATTTTCTCTCCGGAGGAATATGACGTGGTCTATTTGACTGTTTGTTTTTAAATATTATTATACCACTGCAGATTAATTTTAAAAATGGAAACCGTAAAGGTAAGTGGAATACTACATTTTTGATATTAATAAATCTTTTAGTTTATTGATATCCGTTATTATTCATAGGCTAAAATAAACTATTTTTACGGACCACGCTACAGGGCTGATGTATTTACGGTATATAGGTTTTTGAAATAATATTTATTTTTTTACTGAATCTATCATAACTATAAGTAAATCGAATTGTTGTGATTGTAATAAATATATAAATAAATAAATATATATATATATATATATATATAAATATTTATAAGAATTGTCTTATTGACTTGATTTGCTTGCGGGTTGGATGACTTATTACAGCGAACTTTTTATATTTTTACTCTGTAAGCAGTGCACATTTTTTTATATACTGTAAATTAGATGTCCGTGAAGTTGGTCCTCCACATGGTCTCAAATTGGTTAAGAATTTGGTTAAGAATTTGGTAAAAATTGATAACTGCTTGTACGTGTGCATTTTAGAGCTCTCCGCTATTTCTTTTACATTACTAAATTTAAATAATCTCTTATATTAGCAAACAGTTAAATATCATTTACCTATGTTTGGGTTCTTATTGTTAAATTTTAAAATACATTAATTCAATATTATTGTATTTATACTTCGGATCAATATAATTTTACTTAAAACGTATGTCGTAAGTATGTGCTTGCACACGTACATTACGGGGTGGACGGACTAATAAAATAAACAAGACCGCGTGTGTGTAAGGAGCGGATCAGACTGAAAGACACTTTATTCTAAATGATAATTAATGACCATTAATATCTAATAATAATAATAATCTACATTATCGACGATACCGCTGGATTACATGGATTTTTTTTTTATAAATATTTTAATTTCAGATTTGGATGATATTATTATAATATATTATTTAAACGAAGTATAACGATTTTAATTATTTTGTTATTTAAAAATATAATTCTTGACTATACCTACATAAATTTCACTAATATTATGTTTTTCAGTATTTTTAAGAATTTTACGTTTTGTTAAAAATTTTAGATTAAATCAAAAGGCTGGAAACCAGTTGTGGATCAAAATTTACTATTTAATATTTTGAAAGATAAAAAAGATGAGATTTTTAGTGACGGTAAGTTGGTGCCGGTAACTAATAATATATGGACTGAAATATCAAACAAGTTACAAAACAAAATATCACCAAATAGTATTTATATATCCCTCTATCATGATAGAAATAATTGGAAAACTGAGTTAAAAAAAATACTTGGATTACTGAATAGTTCTTTAAGTGAGAATGGGAGTATTGATGAAAGTGATAGCTCATCTTCGTCTGTGTCAGAATATTGTTCTAGCAGAGAACTTTTTGAGTTTGAACTGGCATATGATAAATATAGATCAATTTTAACAACGCCAGTTGATTATAAAAATAAAGGTAAAACAAGAAAATATAATATTTTAAAACCACATGCTTGGTCTGACGTCATTAATGATGAGTTTTTATTAATGCATAAGTTGCCATGTACTTTTATCTATAAAAGAGCGAAAGTGTGTCTTGAAGCCGGTCAAAATTCAAAATTTATAACATTTGAAGGGAAATGTAAGGAAGAAACTTGTGGTGCATTACTTTCAGGATGGAGTAAAGAAAAACCAAAAGAAGGAGAACCCTTAAAAATATCAATTTTGACAAATAATACTATTGGAAAGGAGATTCAACATACCATAAAACGACCACTGAAGGGTGAAAAACGGAAATTTATTGGAAAGCAGTTAGCTAATTACTTGGCATGTAATTGGAGGCGGAAAAATGTAGAAAATATGGAGTTTGGACGTATTTCACCACCTAATTTATATAAACAAGATATACTACGTAAAGCTAAACAGGAGTACAGAGACCGATCCCTGGGCATTACTACAAAAGATCCTGTTAATTCTCTTATTGAATTCAAACACAATTCATCTTTTTCTGGCTCTATTCATAGTATTGGAGTTGATCCATTCATGGTTCATTATTGGAGTAGACACCAAATTATTATTTATAAAGATGCTAAGAAAGAATACTGTCGATTATCTATAGATGCCACAGGAGGACTAGTTAAAAAGATAAAACGAACATCATTAAATTTAACTTTAGCATACATTTTTTTATATGAAGCGGTAATTTCTACAAGTTTCGGACATTTACCGGTGGCTCAAATGTTATCAGAAAAACAAGATACATTGACCATATGGAATTGGCTTTCTAATTGGAAGAAAAATGCGATTCAAGAGCCAAATGAAACGGTTTGTGACTATTCAAAAGCACTTCTTGGGGCTTTAACTAGATCTTTTTGTGATGGAATGAGTCTTAAAATATATACCGAAACTTGTTTTTTAATATTGATTGGGATTAAAGACACGCAGTTACCTAAATGCTATATTCGTCTAGATGTAGCACATATTATAAAAATTTTTTGTAGATTCAAATGTTTTACTGAAAAAAATAAAAAATATTTAAAAGAATTTTATGTTCGAGGATTACGTTTGCTCCTAACCACTGAAGAATTGAGAGAATTCAAAAACATATTAGAGTCATTATTGACGGTTATGTTATGTGAAACAGATGGATGGGTGACTGACTGTGATCAAGTTGAAAAATCTCCATCAGAAAAATGTAGAGAATTAATTGTATCATTAATAAAATCAAATTAAAATATTTCTTTTGATAATGAACATGACTATACTGAGCCAATAGATACCGATATGCCACCAGATTCATATTTATATGATCAAGAAGAATCTGACCAAGAGAGCTATGTAGATACCAGTGAAATTGAAAAGTTCTTAAACAAGATAAAAGAGACAAGCTACCAAAATTCTAAAATTAAAGGTACGTTTATATAAAACTATATACATTTTTATAAAAATCTTTTTTATAATATTAATATTTATAGATAATACCTAATTACCGCGCAGACCAAACAATAAATATATTTACATTTTTATTAATTACATATTTAAATATAATAAACAATTCAAAAAAAAGCATTATCGCTTCAAAAATGGTGGATGGGATGGGTAATTTTTTTTAATTAATTTTTTTCTGAGAAAAACTTTTAGGGTGTTGGCGTCGGAGAGAGTAGGAGACACAGCCCTCTTTAAATATAACATATTATAACTATAAATGCAATGTGGATACGTCATATTCGAGCTCTAATTAATAATACATATTAATAAAATATTTATGTAAATATCCTGTGTATGTATAAAAAATTATTTAAAAGCTATAATTTTCATAAAACGTGGTTGCCTGTGGGCTCTATGGTCTTTAAACTGTGATTATTATCTTTCTTCTTGACATGTTCACATTATACAAAAATATTTGTTATTTTGATTTTTTATCTAAATATTTATTATTATACAAAAAAATAGTCTAAATAATATTATTAGATATTAAGTTATCAGAATTCCAAAATGTTCAGTATCATCGGGTATTTTTAATTGTAGGACTATCAATATAATTTATATTATTATATGGACGTAGTTATTGACATGTTTTGTATTTGCAGGTAATCGAATATCTGCTTATTTCTTACCAGAGTTAGCAAAAGATGTATTTCGGGTGTGTAAAGATTTTCCGCTCTGGACTAACGTAATGAGATCAAGTTTTGGGTCACCATATAAAATTGCTTCATCGGCATCAGTTGAGGGTGATTTTAAACAATTGAAAACTCACATTTTACGGTTTGATGTGCGTCCAATGGCTCTTGATAAGTTTGTAGTTACTCACCTAAAGAGCATAGATAGTAATACAAAACTTTTTCGCAGTAAGCAACTGCGAAATGCTTGCTCAGACAATGATGTGATATCACCACATTTAGATAACCACAATATGACTTCTGCAAATATTTCTTCAGTAAATTCACCAGAGATCACTCAAAATATTAAAAATACAGAAGATTGTACTTTGAGCGATAAAAATGTAGTTGATATTCAAAAACCAGATTATACATTATCAGATAACGATGGAATAAGTTCAAGTGAAGAATCTAATATATCTAAAAATTCTCTAGATGAAATTGAAAATTGGCGTGGTAAGGGATCTGAAGAAATATTAATTCCATTCAAACACACGAAGGCTAAAAAAAAGCTAAGACAAACAAAGTATATGGAATCGACACCTGAGATTGAGAAAATAATATCAAATAGATCAACACGTTCATCCAAAAATAATTTTTTAGTCAACGGAAATATGTCTACACCTATAATAATGAAAAAAAAAACGTTACCTGGTACACAACACATGCCCATTTGACTCAATTTCAGTTTTAATTGCAATGGCATATATAGATATACCTGCATACAAAAGTTTCGTGGATATAAATTCAAATATTTATCTTCAATTTTGTCAAAAGTTAGCTACCAAACAGTGTTCTACAAATACATACAAAGAGCGATTAACACTTCTACAAAATGTTTTCCCAGAAGACACCGGAATAACAGATGTCAAACTTATAGATGCGAGATGTAACGTGACTTATATGATCACTAGTTTTTTGAAAAGTGTGCCATCTGCCGTTGAAAATCGACAGTGTTTCCACTGTGCTACGTCGAAATCTTTACCATGTCCAACAATAATTTTAAACTCAACATTTAACAATTTTAATGATTTGGAGGCTAGTTTGAAAGAGTACAGTGAAGTAAAAAAAACTAAATGCACAGAACTAAACTGTTTGGGATTTTTAAATGTAACCAGAGTTCTAGGAAACCATTTATTTATTGAAACAGATTTAATTGCTGAACACCAAGAGTACTCACTGGCTGACTTGCAGTATAGTCTGATAATTGACAGTAACAGGTATTGAATATAATTATTTTAAAACAATATATTATTTAATTAATTGTTCTGAATAATTTTTAGATATATATTATCCGGAGCAGTATCTTATGGACATGATCATTATGTAGCGTATGTACGCCGCGTAAATAGATGGGAGATACACAATGATTTGGCAAAAAAAATAAAAAGTACCCCATTTTCAACAAAAATAAAACCACATATAATTTTATATGTGAAAGAGTAAAAAAAAAGTTATGTATATAGGTACAAAAGTCAACTATAGTAATAAGAGAAGCTTATTTTTTTTTTTTTTTTTTTTATAAAACAAAGAGACAAAATGGTTATATTTTAATAATTTTAAATTTATATTATGAGTTTGTTTCAAGATAAATAAAAGTAATACAAATCAACAAACTATTAAAACAATTGTCTTTTTTTAATTTTCCTTTTACCAATTCTTCTAGAAGTATTTTAGAAGTAAAATACTTCTATATGTACCTAGTATATTAATTCAATTGTGTATTATATAATTGTATGCTATACTATAAACTATACATACGTATAAACACCAACGATTGGTATGAGTTTGAACTCGAAATTATAAAAAAGTTAGCGAATTTTGAAATTCGTAGCTCAAAAGGGGGAGGGCTGCGTGAAGTTGGCCCCCCGTCTTTTTTTTTTATACCGGGCGGGGAATTTATTTGCAAATTCTGAAAACCAATTTGCAAATATTTGCAAATGATTTGCAAAATGTTGGTAGCATTTTGAAGTTCGTGGCTCAAAAGGGGGGGGCTGCGTGAAGTTGGCCCCCCGTCTTATTTTTGTTATACCGGGCAGGAAATTAATTTGCAAATTCTGAAAACCAATTTGCAAATATTTGCAAATGATTTGCAAAATGTTGGTAGCATTTTGAAGTTCGTGGCTCAAAAGGGGGGGCTGCGTGAAGTTGGCCCCCCCAATCTTATTTCTTTTATACCGGGCGGGGAATTTATTTGCAAATTCTGAAAACCAATTTGCAAATATTTGCAAATGATTTGCAAAATGTTGGTTGCATTTTGAAGTTCGTGGCTCAAAAGGGGGGGCTGCGTGAAGTTGGCCCCCCCAATTTTATTTTTTTTATACCGGGCGGGGAATTTATTTGCAAATTCTGAAAACCAATTTGCAAATATTTGCAAATTATTTGCAAAATGATTACATAATTTTCACAGAAATTTGCGAAGGTGGGGGGGCCAACTTCACGCACGTCTTGCAAAGTGTATAAATTATTATTATTATTATTATTATTATTATTATCATTATTATAATTCAACTCTGCCTAAGGAACTGCTCTACGAGTTATTTTCTCAGCCGACGTTAAAATATAGTTTCTAGTACAACAAAAACCATACACGGTTTTGAATCTCGATGAAAGTAATAAAATGTCATTACGATAATTGACAAGGAAACCTCGCCCGTGTGTAGTATAAATCAATAATAATAATACAAATAATAAATCATATACAGTGAGTTCCACTTAATGTGATCACTGGTTTATAGAATCAACCGTTTATTAGAATCATAAGTGAAAATCCCAAACCAAATTGTATGTTACTAATGTTAAATTGACCTTTTATTAGAATCACTAACTACCGGATAATTGAATCACTTTTATGAACAATCTTATCGTTTTTATGGTATTTTAGACTGATTTTTTATAAAAACCATTAAATAAAAAATGTAAAATAAATAATTTTATATGTTATATATTATTAAATATGTGATTATAAATACAAATGTTATTGTATTAAAAGATTGAATTATGAAAAAAATGTTGTAAATGTTTTATAGAATCAGCCGGTTAATAGAATCAAAATGACCTGCACCGAAGTGATCACATTAAGCGGAACCCACTGTACTTATTTTTATTTTTATTTTTTAAGTTGAACGATCGAATAAGAAACGATGTGGTTGACAAATTATCGTCGTTAATATCGTTTCAATTAATCGAAAGAGTGGATACTGTTTACACGCTACGATTTCTTGTACAATATTGTTCGTCGACCGCGGTTCACTCACACCTCATTTGTCCATCCTCCGTGAACGGCTAGTGCAAACTAAATCAAATTGTAGCGATAAATGGTTGCTACATGTTTACGCGTACAACTTATCGTTACGATTTGCAGAAATTGATGCCGGTCGGCATCAATCATCCGATCCAATTCCAATTCCAATAAATCGCTACGATGTCTTATTTATACGCAACGATAAATCGAAACAATTCGATCGTTACGATAAATTGCTAGCATTTATTGTTACGTGTAAACCCTGCTTAACATATTATCATTGTTTATTAATTGATTTATCCGGACACGTATCAATAAAACAATAATAAGATACCGTTTGCATAAACGTCAAACCCATGTTCTATGTCGAAATTCCCGACACAAAATATTATTTATTACCAACATTTTCTGCCGCTTTGTGTTCACAGAAGGAAATTAATATACTTTTTTCCCACTCGATAGTATTCAACTTTCGCAATCGAAATGAAAATCTTCATTTCAAGTATTATTATCTTTCTTTTTAGTTTTTCCCTTTATTTTTTTCTTGCCGTTTACTTCCTTTTAGTGTATAATTTTTATTTTTATTTTTGTCCTACAGAAAAGTGTTTACCGTGTAATATTTAGTTTAGGGTTTTACGTTCCAAAAGATACTTAACGAAATTTGACCCTTGAGGTGGTTTGGCACTCTGACTTTACATTAATCAATTTTGCTTATTACTCTTGTTCAAACTTAAAGATTTCAGCTTCCGGCCACATGTCTTAACCGCCGTAAAATGTTGTTTTAATATATTTTTTTTTTTTTTTTGATTCTATTATGTTTTCTTAAATATTAAATACACAGAGCTTACTCGAAAATTCTAGTTTCATGTTTTGGACGCCTTTGCCGAATTTCACAAACCAATATTTCGTTATTATTTTCAAAATAATTACTATCAACGTGTAACGTTAGTACCCGCCCGTATTCAACAGACAAGTAAAAACGTGTAATTACCTTATTAAGACGAAGGAAAACATGACACTGTCTTTCCCTTTTACTGTTTAAGTAGCTTTACTAATAATTTATAAATATATATGGCCATTGATAATGACCATAATAAACGTTCGAAATGTGTTAGTTAAATTTAATGATTTTGATGAAACCGTGAGAAATGTACGTTTCGTTTATCCCGTTGAAATATTGATGAGAAAGATAAACAATTACTTCGCAAACAGAAAAACCAACCTAACCATTAAAACGACGTACTTACAAAAAAATAATATTCTAACCCTGAATAAATCACCGAGTACGAATCATTACCCGTACATTGTGTTTCGTGGATATTCTTAAATGGTGCGGACGTGCGGTGCATATAAATGTCGGAAAATTACAATATTTTACGATCGAATAAACAGCACGTTGAATTTAATGTGATCGCGAAAATCGAACACCGTCGGACAAATCGGCTGTAATTATTTCCGACGGATCCAGCATTATCGTGTCGGCCGGCCGTTGTATGCACCGTACTATCACCCCTCGATGGAGTAGGATGTTACGTATCGCAATCAGTAATGCAGTGTATTCATTCATAGTATACACGTATTTTAATGGCTTTGTCGGTTTTGTGTCATGAATTGTTTTTTTAAGTGGTGAAGATTTAACGTGCCGTACATAATTGGAATAGATCTTGTACAAAAATAAATAAATAAATAAATAAAAAATATACGTTAATAAATAAATAAATTTAAAAAAAAACTAAAGAACAAAGAAAATAATTAAATAAACAATGGTTATAATATAAAATTAACTTTTTGAACAAAATGACACTTGTTGTGAATACTCGTGAAATACTCCGCGTTATCGTACCATTGATATAAATCCCTATAAAAGAAAAGAGCTGGTTCTCGAATCTTCTTTAAATAATGTTAAACAATAAGTAAATATTTCGTTTTTGTTTGTCCAAAATGCAAAACTTATCTCTTATCGACAACTAACATTCAACATACCGATAAACCGCCTGTAAAAATTCAATTAAAAGTAGCACACAGATTGTGTATGAAAAGAAAAGTTTTGTTGCTCCGATTTCTAAAAATTTTGAGTATTTTAATTTAAGAAATATTTCTATTCGGCCATTATAATTTACTTTTTTTCGTTTAACATTTTAAAAAAATGATGTACTGAAAGTTATATTTTCAACCAGTAATTTAACTGAATTGACTCGTCAAATTTAATTGTACTATATTCTCAACTGTTCAAAGATTATAAATCAACGCTTAACTTTTTTATCATATTTAGTTAGTTCATTTTTACTTGGGAATTCTCTTTAAAAATATTATGTTTTTATCGCTTTCAATAATTTATTCGATACAATTTATGGTTTATCATTTTATAAAAACGTAAATACGGCCTTTCAGCTAAAAAGCCTTTACGCTCAAAGTGATAAAGAGTGATGCGTATTTAATAAAGTCTACATAAAACTTTGTGCGGTTATTGAATAATTTACTGGGTCTCTTTGAAAAATAATCTATCACATGATAAAGGAAATTACGTTGAGTTCATGCATAAGAACAAAGGACAGGTTTATTGATATAAACCATATTTTCGAGAGAAAAAATTAATCTTCTTTTTACTATTACGTAAAAGTGTATTTTTAAGTTGTTCGAATGCCTTTTTATACGTGCCTTTTTATACGCTTCCGTCAAATTAAAAGGAAAATAATAATGAGAAATGGGGCAGCAGTTGTAATTTTCTACAAGTAAAAATGTTTGAAAATTTAACATAGCATAGTACTTATACACTACGGAGTACACACAAATCCGTTTATAAACGTAAGCTAAATTTGGAGTATCATCAAAATCATAACATATTACGCGATATAACGTTGGTGCGAAAATTATAGAAAACAACGACTGGTTGAATTTTATAGTGCATTATTTGATATAAACTAATTTGTAACCGTTTTACACTATCACAAACACAATATAGTAGTTCTCGTTTAACACTGAAATAATATGTAAATTGAAGTTTTCTGAACGCCGTGTATCGTATTTGTATACATAATACATACGTCTTTATATTTCGCAATACACATGACATTCTGTGATAAATATATTAAACACGACGCGACGCGTTATGACTATAAAACAAAAATATTATGATTTAATACGTTAAAAAATATATACGTATTACGAAGTATATTAAATTTAATTGGATATTATACTGTTTCAAACGTTATGACAAAAACAACATTCATCCGAATCGTTTTATTTGATTCCCAAGTTGTGCACGAAAACATCTACAAGCTTTTAAATTAAATTCGCTTGAACACAACACAGAGCTATGACCCTACAGAGTACAAATGATTTTTTTTTATTTACAGGTACACTAAACAAACAGTGAAACATGACTCATACGCTATGAAATATACTTCAAATAAACATACGACTCGTACGAGTGTACAGCAAATAAACTCAATATAATATTATAAATTCAAACAATTAAATCTACACCAAAATTTAATGTCTGTATACATTTCATTTACGACGAAATTCTATTAAAATCAAACGCAAATTTTAAATTACATCTGTTTCAATAAATGTGTAAAAAAAACTAACAACAACATTAAAAATCATCAAAACATTATAATAATAATAGTTTATTTAGCATTCAAGTGTATGCGTTGTACGTATAGATAGCAGATAATTAATAACACAATATATTGGTACTAACTATAACACCGAGAGTTGTATAATGATAGTAAAAACTCGTTATATAAATTTGCGTGACAAGCATTTGAAGACGAATATAATAAACTGTTTTATAAAAATTAAAAAATTAATTTTTTGCAAAACATTCGATAAGATTATACATTCCTAGTAACACTAATCACATTTCTGTTCACGCTGTGTAAATATTATAATATACATTACTGGGAAAATATAAAAAAAAGAAACTACACAAGAAAAAATGTTGTTATCGCAATACATTTTAAATTCTATGAGATTCGTTGTTAGCCATTGTAAGTGTGATAATAATATAAAACCTCGTAAACTACACTACTGACCTATAATAAAATCCGTTCTATTCGGTATTGAGAACAAACGCGAACAATGATGATTCTATTAATTTTAATGCGGTACGTCACCATACTCGTAGTATACCGTTCACAACTGATAATTTAAAATATTCAAAAAAATAACCCATTTTCCAGTGAATCTATTTAAGCGTAAAGATTTGAACAGCGCGAAATGGATTTTATGATTGTGTGAAAAAAAAAACAGAGATGAAACGTTCGTAATAAGTAATAACTAATAAATAGTGGTTTGACCATCTCGATACGGTAGACGAGAATAACTCGTTCAGTTTATCTTGTACTGTGTCATTTTGATTTCGGAAATTTCACAAGTTGAACGTATTTATTCAACTGGTACGATTTACTATTGACCAATTTCAACGTTATAAATCAAGCAATAGAACATTATTTTTCAATGAAATGTATACTCTTCAAACGAGGATTTACCAAATTAAAACGGCCGCCGCACGCCAAAACGAACTGGACAAGTTCCATACCGTTCTAGGACGTACAGATTTATAATTTAAAAATACTCAAAAGACTCTGTGGTCCAGGAAGGGAGGGTGTTCTTCCGAATACCGATCGTATAAAAAACGGATAAAGTTTTTAATCATTCAAATCCCGAGAACTGAGAAGGGAGCGTATAATGACGTTCGTTGTATTCCCGAAACATCATGCATTCGTTTTTGTGTTGTCTTAGTAGTTGTTGATAACTACGCACGACTATTAAATGTTATTAAATAAACATTGAAAATATTGTTACAGCGAAATCAACATAATTTCAAACGAGACATCGTCATCAACTCGTTTTCGTTTTGTCTATACAGTGACGCGGTTTTATAATTAGAACTCGGGAGTTCATGCGCTAATGACTGCCGTAATACACGTGTGCATCCATCCGTTAAAAAAATAAAAATAAACATATTATAACAAAATACCTTTTAAATTTAAATTAACCCCATCACGGATAATCAACAAGTCCAAAGAGAATTCGAAATAGATCGTCCAAAACGTGCGTTAAAAGGTCATTATTACTCGGTAAAACTATTTTAACGTATAAAAAACTATCTCGTTTTCCGTATTCATCGCTTTTCCGTCGGTTTCATGAAAAACCGATAAAAACTCGGCGAGAACGAAGAAGAAAAAATAGAGGGAACTCGATTACTATTTGACGGAAAAACATAAATTACGATCGAAATGAATTTTTTAAACTAAACCATAGTATGTAATAATACGCGAACGGGATTCAAAACGACACCGCGGGTCTACGACCGACGACCGTGCCCAGGGCGTTATGTCATTATCGCGTAGAGTAGGTCAACGCCTCCGCGGAAGCCATTACGTTTTATAATATCGTAGACAAAATCCGTGAGCTCGGAAATCATATTCGCGTCTCGTACGATGCCGCGGTGCGAAAAAAAAACAAACAAACAAACGCTCCGACTGCGATCTATTCCGGTAATAATCCCGGTCGGGCGGGAATCGCGTACGGGTCCGGTACGATCCGAGTGACTGCGACAATAGCGTAAAAAAAAATCACGACAGTAATTTTTATGTGCATTGTAACAGTGATAAAATGTAAATAAATATCATTATTGTTGTTGTTGTTGTTACGGTGTAATAATAATCGCGTGTCGCGGTTTGCGCAACAGGTGCAGCGGCGGGTGTCGTCGGCGACGAGCGCGTCGGGCGCGCAGAGACTAGACGGGAAACGGTACTCGGTCGCCGACCTGATGGACAAACTGCTGGAGGACATATACAGGGTGAGCAACGGCAGCGTGGCGTCCGAGTCGTCGACGGACCAGACGAACTGGAGCGACGGCGGGGGCGGTGGCGGTGGCGGCGGCGGTGACGGCAGTGACGAGAGACCTACCAAGACGTGGTCCAAGAGGCTGGCGAGAAAAAGTAAACACCTAAGCTATGACACGACATCGTTACATAACTGTTGTTGTTGTTATTATTATTATTAATATTAATATTGTGTGTATTCCGTTCGTTAATAATTATTTATCGTCCCGCATATACGGGCGTTGAATTTATTACACACACACGTGAGTACGATTCACATGTGCGCTCCCCGTATAATATACACGTAGGTACACATGTGCACGTTCGTGTACAATGTCATATTCGTATCGATTTTCGTAGTAACCGTCTAATTTCATTTTTTTTTTTTTTTGGTTTTTGTTTTTGTTTTTTTTTTATTCGTTTTTTGTCTCTGGCTCGCCGTGAGTCTCGTACCCGAGACGTAGACACCCCTGATCGTATAATATAATGGCGTAATATGTGCACAACGTCATGCCCGTATTTCGTACGTATATCATACGTATATAGTAACATGTTTTAATAATGTACGAGCGGAGCGATGTTTGTAGAACACGCGTGTACGCGGCAAAAACACACTCGTGTTGCCCGAAAAAGTTCAATAACTTTTCTGGAAAAGTTTTTATTTTTGTACTCATTTATTTATTTATTTTTTTTCATTTTTTTTTTTCTTACAAGTCAATGTACGTCACGAAAATCCTAACCACGGTGAATTCGTAGTGCTTATCGTAGTGTTCATCGCTTATTTTTTCTTTTCATTTTTTTTTTTCTGTAGAGGCCAAAACTAATATCGACTTTCTTGAACGAAAATGTATATTTTCAGTAATGTCGGAAAAAGAAAAGTACGTTTTCGACTATTACGTTCGTCGGTTTTATCGTTTAAACGCTTTTTGTTTTCGAGTGGATTGAAATTTGACGAAATTTAAATTTTAAGTCTCTTTACAGAACGATTATTGGCGATGCGTGATATTATTCAATCCTTTTACGACGAGAGCGTAAAGACGGCGAACACGTTCCGCACTCGCGTGCGCCCGTGTTTGTTCACGTTCGATCATTTACATTGTAAATTCGATATACGCGACGCGTACAAATCGGCACACTCCGAAGAATCGTACAGCGTAGTATGTCGGAGATGTAAAACGTACCTCACGAAACAATAAATATTAATGACACCGTTCGATTAACCAAACGATTATATTATGTAATGTCCTGCGTACGCATCACGGCGTTCATACCCGATCGTTTTGTTTCGTGTGATTCCATGTCAGCACATTTTGTTAGAACGAGAAAAAGTCACAGGAAATCGCGTAAAAATCAACTCGCATCAATGCAAAGTATCATAATAAAATACTGGAAAGTTCGTAATAATAACGAAAACGTACGAGTATTGTCATACCCCGGCGCGATGTCACTTGAAACGACGAGATTTACCGTTTGAAGGTTGAACGTCTCGACCGAATCCTATAAGCTGCCGACAACGAAAATGGCACGAAAATCGAATAAAATGATACATATACCGGGTTATATCTTATCTACATTAGTGAATGGTGTGAAATTAAAATACGCCCTATTACTATATCGATATTAATATATCTATTCATACGAAAAAAAAAAATTTAAAAAAATCTATTTCCAAAATATTCAATTTATTACCTATTACTTATCAGCCTGATACTTTTGGAAAATGTTCGTATTTAAATTTGTATTATTTAATCTATAGTCAAGTGCAGACAAGCGTTTCAAGTTTACAATATTCGGGTACTCCGTAAAAATATACTGTCACAACTCTACTGCTTTTAATTTTAAATCTTATTTTATCTTTTTAAACTATTGATACAATAATAAAAACTTAAATATAGGACTTTTCAACACAGCGCATTATAATATTTCAAAATATTATGTAATAAACCTATAAAACAATCCTTTTATAATATTACGTTTTAGTGGTTACTGTAATATACAAAAACCCTAAAAACCATTTTTTTTTTTCATAATATTATGGCGTAATAGTGTAAGAGTGCTACAATAGCCATAGCATAATAGAGTTCTACGAAAAAAATGAAAAATCTAAATCATATAAAACCAAAATCAATCGCATTATTACATAGATCTAAAACCCCCGTTAAAGGGCGTGAAACGGAAATGATATCGACATTTTTCTCTGTGCACGTATGAGCACGTAATATCGCTAACATGCGGTTAGGTTAACTACGGTGGTGAAAATGTTCATGAAGTTTCTCATCTGTTAATGCACTGTCTTGCCGTCGAATAGGTTCTTTGAATTTCGCTCTCTTCGTGGCCTTGGAGTACCGGTGCACGCGCGATAACGTTCTCTTGATCTCTAAACACGGCGCCGTGATATTTCCAGCAATAATTAATTTTACTCGGTGGACGGCGGGCATCCAATTTAAACAACACGGGCTTTGCACGTCAAAGTTCATTGATAATGTATTCGCAGCGTCGGGTGAATTACTTTTAAGAGTAATGAAATCACGTGCTTTAAATGTATAAATATTCAAGAGTAGGTACGGAAAAAGCGTAGGTGCCGGATTAAAATTTTAAAATGTTATCCGACAAGCTTTCAAAAAGCGAGATATTCCCAATACTTTTCCAGTTCTATCTTAGCTCGGCGTGAATGAACTTTCGTGAACATTTTATCAATCCTGAACATGAAAATTTAGTTAATGGCATTTTTTCACCGTCTGTACTCAAACTTTCGGCGATTTTTCTTTACGCTTGGAAAAACTATTATGAATTTTGAAATAAATGCCCGAAAAAAAAATGGAAAATTACTGATATATGTATATATATATAGTTGAACAAGACGTTTGGATTACTTTTGCCAAAAGTCATAATTGACTTATAAACGCACACACACCCATTTCGCAATCTAAATTAGAGACGACGGAGTGCGACATATTGTGGAAAAACTGTCCGTCCCCCGAAAGGAGGGGAACGATTGGATTCACACCCGACTCGGGGCGATCGCGCGTGTTTCGACGAGTATGACAAACGACACGCGACGTGGTATTACGGCCGAGCATCCGTCGTCGTCGTCGTCTCTGCCCCAGTTCACGCGACGACGACGAGAAACGGAAGTTTCCCTCTTCTTTCCGCGCCCTTCGACGCCCACAACGTCCCGTTTAAGTAAATTACGACGCGTAAACCACCCTAAACGCGCACGCAGTTTGTTACGAACGGCGTGTATAATAACGCGATATTATTTTCATTCGAACCCCTACGCGCACCCTCTAAAGACTCGTGGGGGAAGGGGGGTACGCGAGAACGTCCTTTTCGTTTTTTTTTTCAATCCGTCTTCGCGTCGACGCCTACTACCGTCATACGTATAATAACGACGTGCTCACGCGGCAGCTATTATAATATCATGAATATAATATAAATATAATATAAATCGTATTATAAAAATGGGCCGCGAGAGCGCCGTACATGTATACATTACACGCGTCGTCCTCGGTGTAACTCCGGTACATAAATACTGTGTGCCGTTCGCCGTACAGGTGAGCACACACACACACACACACACACACGGTGGTAAGTATATTATATTTTACACGTGTACGTACACATGTGTGTGTGTTTTACGAGCGTAAATTACACGATACGCTCGCGGCCAAAAGCTGGTGGTGGCGTACGAGGGCGGTGTACGGGGCGGTGTACGAGGGAGGTCGACGCGGCTGCCGACCGCACAGACGACCCGGACCGGCGTGTAAACTATAAAGATATTATTACTATTATTATTATTATTATTATTATTATTATTATTATTATCATCAAGCAGACGCTCGATGCATCGTCGTCGAGTCCGCTCGTTTTACGCATAATATGCATGCCGATTTATTTTCACGCACGTGTGGGCGTATCGTGTTTTCGAAATCGAAGATAATATAATACCATGGTAATGATAACATCGCGTCTCTGTGATTTCGCGCTGCCGGCCGGACCGTCAATGGTCGCAGCATGTGTCTACGGCCGGAAAACCTGCCCCTAGACCACACGATTACGCGTGTGACGTGTCATACCGTATTATAAAATCGTGTTTGTGAACACGACGTACAGCCATGTCCGCGGCCATTGCGCGCAGTGACACGAAACTTGACGCAATAAGCTCTTGGGTACAATGAAGATTGGTAGACAACGCCTTAACAACGCCTATGATTCGATAGGAACTATAAGGCAAACAAACGTTTAAATACTTTAACAGGGATAATATTGTTGGTGTATAATATATAGGAATAATAGTCGGTTTATATTAATAAAAATACATTTTTTTTAAATATTTTACTCTATTTTACTATAAAATTCAAAATATGACATAAAAATGGCAAAAAATGTCCTAAAAAAATGACCTAAAAAATTACAAATATTTTTTCTGATGCCACCTTTACTTCACATACATTACAATAAAGAACTGTACCATCGGAAGAAAAAATATCGTCGCCGAATTCCGACACAAATGCACGCAGACGATCACTAACCGACGTTTCAATTTTTGGCATTTCGAAAATATTACGAAAAATAATAAAATGTAGGTATAATATTATTCACTACAATACGACAACGACAATAATGTAATCGTCGAGATAAAATTGGATAGGTACTAATCTTAGTCTGTGGTTTAAGTTATCGGCATAATGGTCGACAAGAAACGATAAGAAATTAACTAGTGTGAAATCAGTAAAAATAACAAAAAATGTTGGAAAATGACCTATAAATCTCAAAAAAAAAGCTTATAAAGTAATAAACACCTATCATATTATTACAACGCCTATTATGGCAATATTAATGACAATATGAACTGATAGAATACAATGATTATTCACTTATGACGGCGAAAATACACGTGTCAAACTTGTCCCACGAAGATTCTACCCCGCAGTGTAACGATTAAATTTGAATTTTTTCACGTCCATTCAAAATACTAATAGAAGTGTATTTTTTTTAATTTTTTTTTTTTAAGTATAACTTAGTTTTATCTACGTGATTTTTTTTCTCGTTCTCTCATTCAATAACTACTATTTGTATTATTAAATTATGAAAAAATATGAATTTTTTAGAAATTTCGATGTTTAATTTGTGTTGTTAGGAACGACATGATTTAAAATATATAAGTTTTTAAATGTGAATAATGGAATAAAGGCAGTACATTTTTGCTAGCTGTTTTTCTTATCGTTAAGAAAATCAAAAATGAAAACTACAGGTAGCACAGTGATAAAAATAGTAAACAATAATTATTCTTTACATACTAATGTAGTCCTATAGGCAGCATACGAACTGAGTCTCAGTATAACCTTTTATGACGAATTGAGTCCCGAGTTGTTTTAGGGTACATACCAATTGAGTCCAGTGAAATTTTAAGTATAATACTAATTGAGTCCATGTTTTAATACTGACTGAATCCCGTAAAATATAATACAAATATATAATATTGTCTCTCAACGGGATCATCTAATGCTTTGCGTTTTAGTTTATTGCTAATTTTCTGTCCATTTATTAAATGAAAAGACACTGTTTTTCACGGTTACGACATATAGATTTCTCAACTATAATATTAAATTAATTTAAATTAAAATATGACTTACAGTTATTTTTGCAACAAGTCCAGCGTTGGTAATTTTTCGACAAATGCTTATGAAAACGAAAATTGTATCCGTCAATTAAAAATATAGTTTTATTTTTCACACTTAGTATAACTTCATCCACGATGCTTGGCGTACCTCGTAAACCAGAGTGTTTAAAATAATGAAAAAAATGTCCGGCCTAAATAATATGTATAATTAAATTATGTTATCTGACGAAAATGATGATAAAAACTACATCGGTAGACGGTGATTATTGTACAAGATAGAAAAAAAATCTAAAATTCCCGGCCCATAGTATAATAATATGTTACTATATTATATGACGAAAGTCATAAAAATGATATGAACGATACGTATATATACAAAAAAAAAAAGTAGGTATGTCCGTGTGGAACGGCGTTTTATGCGCGGCACAGGTGTGCGGCATAATTTCCGCTGTGTCTGGACTGTTATTTTTTATGTATTTTACTCAAAATAATCCTCCGACCCAATTCGTATACAATTAGTTTCCTGACCCCGGACTCAATTAGTATGAAATGTCTCGTTTGTACCCGGGACTCAATTAGTATATTATTTTTTACTCGATTAGTATACTGCGGTTCTATAAGTGTTTTGAATAATTATGCGTGAAAGAAATTTGGAATTCGTGCATCGTCCAGGTTCAAATAACACCGTGTAGGTTTCCGCGGGACACTATGTTATAAACCAAGGGCGTCCCTGACCCTATTTTCAGGGAGGGGTGACTTTTAGACTTGTAATGTTGAGGAATAAAAAATAAACAAAAATAATTTAACTATAATATTTAGGATTAAAAATAAATAAAAATTCTTTTAAATGAAGCACAAACTAATTAAAATTATTATTCTATAAAACAAATTCTTTGAATCGTTTGTGTTCTGCAAATCTATCTATTATTTTGCACGCATCTAGTGTACTACGTGAACTGTGAAGACGTATTCGTGTACTACAATAATATCATTACTATTTCGTGTTTAACAAAAAAAAAATTATCGAACGTTCAGTATCAGATAACGTGTATCTAAAAAATTAAAATATTGCTTTATATAATTATTTTGTTTCGTTTTAAATATTGGTAGGTAGGGACCTACCTATTTATCTTATTTTATAATATAAGTATTAAGTTTAATGTTTATCTTATTTTCATTATTTTGTTACTTACATGCATATTTAAACATGTTTGGTTTAAATGTTATTTAAAAAGTTTGTTATGTAAGGTTACAGATCGTAAAGAACTACCCTACAAAATTTTGTTCATAATGAAGTGAAAGTAATAGTTGTTAAATGAGTTTTTTTTTTTTTATTCTAATATAAAAATGCAAAATACTTAACTCAGGATTTTTAATTGGGGAGGGGGGATATTAATATGTATTGCAAAGAGTGCTTATTATATTTCTACTATTTTAGATCATAAAACCATCCATACGGTTTTGCCCCAAGACTAATACGGTTTTACCCCACCTATGGGGCAAAATCGTATTTTTTAGTACTTTCAAAATTTGGATTTTTTTTTGAGTTTAAGTTCAGATTTTTTGTAAATGCTTCAATAATAATGAAGCTAACAATATTTGTGATATATTAACGCAATCCAATTTCAAATTTTTCAAATGTTGTAAGTTTTACAGTGCCTAGAAGTTAGTAGTACGGTTCTGCCCCGCCTTCCCCTAACCCATTTCGTACGTGCGAACGACGAGATCACGTCGGCGAAACGTTGACATTTCACCCGCGGCCGCCCACTCGAAAACCCGTCGCCGCCACTTGAGCAGTAGTACGTAGACCGGCTAAAACGCGTAATGTACCCAGTGTGCGTACACGCCGCCTCGATCGTGCGCGATCCACTCGCGATAAGACCGTAATTTACCTGCGTCGACCGGCAAACGGACGACGCCGTTCGTTCGACATCGAAAACGCGAAATCGCGAAATTTCGATTATATATAGAGAAGAACGGGCGTCGAGTTGAGATCGGCGTACATTAGGAGACGTAAAGCTCGCGTCGCGAATCGAACGGCATTCCTTACGGTCTCTTTTTTTTTTTTTTTGTCGCACGTCATCAATGACTCGGTTTTCCGTTTTTCCACTACTTGTTTTTCCCAGCGAGTTTCCAAAAGAGTTTCGTCCGTTTCCGATCACTTTTACTCCTTGATTCGTCGACCGTTACACATAAAGTGTGTATTTTTTTTCTCTCCTCGAATCGTTCCTCGAATCGTGAAACAATCGTGTTTTGTTGCGTTTTTTCGTCTCTATCGGTGTGTCGCGGCGCTAGTATCCAATTAACGGACACGCGTATTAATCGCCGACGACTAACGAGCATAGATCAATATAATATATATATATATATATATACGAGTATATTAAACGAACGAATTATATTCCGCGTCAACGAACACAATGTTCGCTATACGAACGACCATCATAATAACATTATACTTTACGTAACTGATGTCTGAAAGCTCGGTCTGTGCGCATAGAAGTCAATTTTATAGTATGTTATGCAGTTTATGATACAATCCAAATATTATTACTACTCTCTGCGTAAATATTTATCGTACACATCCCGCACGCGAGTAAAAGCCTCGCAAACATTTTCCGAGTTCATGAGAATCCGGCAGCCGCCGCGCCGTGATGTTTGATTCTAAAATATCGAACGGACACCGCGGACGTCGGGACGAAATATGACGTGTTTTCAATAAATACCTCGGTCCTTAACCCGCGATACGTGGCGCTCGGTTTGGCAAATACATATCAATTCCCCGAAACGACGGCGATATTAAATTATCCGTACGTGTATATGTATGATATATATATTGCAGCGACCGAGAGCAGAATTTTCTCGACATTATTTTCGCAAGAAATACGTTTGAAGATTTTTACCATTTAACGTCAAACAAAACGAACAAGCCATTCTTTTCAAATCTTTACTATTCGAAAAAATTATTTTCGAAATAACTCGATTCTAATGTGATCCGGTCTGCTGCTGACACACGCTTTGAAAATACGTCTACACGTCGATTTTGTTTTGATGTGTAGTACACTATACATACTACGTGACATAAATATTTGTGAAATTAACAGAATTCAAATCTCCAGATATGATTCGTGATGATCTCAGCATGCTTCTTACTCACTGAAAATACGTTTGTTCTTTGAATTTTCGAACAAAAATCGTGTCGTAGTATTTTGTACAACGTAGACATTAATAAAATGGCAAAAACAACAATATTGAAACGTAGCGTTACTACTAATTGTAGTTGACACACTATATGATAAACATTCGGCAATGATATTAATATTAATTATTATATATTATATTTGTTGTGTGGACACATTGAACTAGTGGAAAAATAATATTATAGCCAGACTTTCTATAAGACGTGGCATGTAGTTATAAAATATTAAAAAGGTGTCTTGGATTATTTTTCAAACGCAATGTATTTTGTTCGATTCAATATTTTTCTGTATTTTTTTTTTTTTTTTAATTGAGACTATTTTATTGTACTACATATAACTATTGTATTTTGAAAACGAATTGTATACCTATACGAAAAAATCAAAAAAGAATTTTATAGAATTTGACTGTTAGAAAAAATTTAAAATACTTTAAGATTTCATCCGTTAATTTTCTACGATTTTTTAAAATTTCCTGAACATTTGAATAATTTTGCGTATCAATAATTTTTAATCTAATATTTAATGGAAAAATAAATCGATTTCACTAAGTTAACCTAATTATTGAACTAATCATTTAATCAAATGCTTGTCATTTTAAAAAAGTTTGAAAAATCGTATTAAATAATTCACGGATCTTTAACGAGATGTTTTACCACAAAAATGTTTCTAAATATTTGGTTTGACAAAATGGCTATTTATTTATTTATTTATTATTATTATTATTTTTTTTTTTTGTATTACTGTAGAATAAAATTTTCAGTTGTCGATTTCGGAATCCAAAAGTAAGAAGTAAATATTTTAATAAGTTTTTATCGTAGCACAGTGGCTATAAAATCCATTTAAAAAATAGTTAAAACCGAAGATAGAACAATACCGATTGCATATTTTGTCAAATCATCCTGAGACACTCGTTTGCATAAGACACATCACCGAATTTTCTATGACCCGTCGAAATTCCATTTAGACGACGACGACTAACACGAAGAATAGTGCCAATAAGCGAGGTACGGATAGTAGATAGGGAATCGATCCGATAGCGATTAGAGAAGTTTTTACGTACCGCCGTGCACGAGTCGCGGGGAAACATCTAATTATCTGGCCGAAAGACAATCGCACAGCGTATCGATCGGACCGTACGTACGTAATGTAATAATAGTCCCGCGCGAACGCGTGTGGTTTTGGCTCGTGCAGACGCTCGTGATTGTATACGAAACCTTGCGGATTGATTTATGCCGAGCCGTAGCACGTCCGATCGGGTGTAAACGCCGGCCGTTCGTTTCGAGAGACGGAGCTTTCGCGCGATCGTCAGAGATTTACTAGTTCGCGTTTCCGTCCGGCCGGGATGCACCCGCGTCGGTCACATCGACGAACGATTCCGGAAGACATCCGCGCACGAATCCGACCGCGAATTACGTGGCACGAACACGTCATGTACGTAACACTTAACACGGGCCGGTGTACGTTACGGGAGAAATAAACACTGAGGGTTGATCGAGTGTATATAGAGCAGTGACTTTCAAACTTTTTTTGACCACGGCACACTTCGCCCTTCACAAAATTTCCACGGCACACTATGACCTCTAATTTTAATACAGTGAATACCGGACACTCTTGGTAGCCGAAATATTGTCCGAAATTTAGAGGTTTCCGTTATTCAGAGGGAAAAATAAAGGAGGAGAATATGTTCCTATCCACTTAAAATCGTCCACTAATTGGAGGTGTCCGTTAATGGAGGTTTCACGGTATTCTAAAAAATTACATAATCGATACATTTTGTTTGGGTGCAATTATTATCTAATATAATTTGTCTTAGTCGCTTTCTTACTGCAAACCTTCAAATTTTCAATATACACTTTAAATATTGCAGATTCACAACGGTCGAACGCATCCATTTTCATACATCATAATTATTCATTTCGATCGGTCATTTATGAAAGAAAAAAAAGTTCAAAACACCGCTGCACTCCCAGTGAATGCTCGCGGCACACCAGTGTGCCACGGCACCCAGTTTGAAAACCACTGGTATAGAGCCCCGACGACGTTTATATTGGTTTTAACTTCCCGATACGCGTGCGTAACAATATAATTAATACATATTATGTGATGTTACACCGTCGTTGTCGGTGATCCCGGCAATGGCGATAATGACCTCGTAATGTCAGCGATGACGGTGCAAACCAGTCAATATGGGAGGTTGGTGATTTAATGTGGTCGTTATAATTTAATAATAACGATTTAATATTGTTTGAAAAACGTGGAGATAATAAATCGTTTATCATTATTGGGTGTCGAGGAATATGAAAGGCGACTGGAAGAAGTTGAAAATTCCAAAACTATTTTGAACACAGTGGGTTTAAAAAAAATTCAAAATGACACACTAGCTAGTATTATGCCATGTGAGAATAAACAAAATATTACATTTCTATGATAAATTTAATTTTTTTCAAATATATTTTACGTAAATATGATACATTTTATGATTTAATGGTGAAATATTACCCACTTTGGCTAGTCTAATCTAGGCAATGTCAATAATAACTAGTCATTTCTAGAAATGACTGATTTTCGACATTGACAGTAACATATATTTATTTATTTATTTATTTATTTATATAAAATTCTGAAAATAGTGAACGGTGCGTCATACACTTACTACGTACGTGTTCACGGTCGACTTGGCTTTCGCGAATTAACATAATATAGTGGCGACGAATACGACGTCGAAAGCGTACGCGAACAATAATACCCACGACGATGCCTGTCGTGGGTAAAATCTAAAACCGTCCATTCCGACGGAACACAAAAGTCGCGGCCGTTTCCGGAAATTCGTGTACGCACAAAAACGCAGTGCCGTCCGTCTCGATAAATATACAAATCAATTCAACGGTCGGAGGGTAAGCTATGGGCTGCCGGATCTCTTTCGATTCATTTCGTATTTTCTTTTTCCGCGCCCCACGTGTCGTTTCTCGAAAGATTATACTCGAATGGTCCGTCATAAAGTACGTTTACCGTATCGACTACGGCGGATTCCGCATCCCTTGGCACGGACATTTTTTCAACCCCAAAACTTTAGGGTACGAGCAGCGTGAACTCACTGGGCAGGTGCGCGCAATAATCATTGATATCCATTTGGACCGCTACGCCGTACGATAATAACGTGATTTCGGGCATTTACCGACGATACAGTCATATTTCACGGAGTCGTGTCACTCGCAATCGCAACACAAACGAAATCGTTTTTAATTAAAAAAACCTTTTTATTTTATTTATTACTATTGTTATTATTGTTTTTATTTTTTAACTTTAAAAAGGTTTTTTTTTTTTTTAATATCACGTGAAAACCGCCTGAATTAAACCCGTGGAAAACGGTTTTTGTGACGTGCTCGACGTGTATTTGCGCGTGAAAACTAAACGAGAATAAAATATCGATATACCGTTGAATAACCCCGCCCGAGCAGCGCACCTCTTTAACCCGGGAAATCGTCGATGAATCGCCGCTCGACAATAACTAACGGTGACAATAGTAATAACAAAAATCACGTGTTTCAGACAATCGCGTGACGAGTGCGTGTCGCGTCGCGTAGATTGTACTCGACACGCCGTCGTAATCCGTTATTGTCACCATGTTTGCAGGCACGGAAGAGCTGAGGACCACGGTGGACTTGCTCAGAGACCAGTTGAACGTGTGCTGCGACGCGCTGGTCAAGGCCCTGAAGAGGCGGGACATCCTGATAGCGCGACGCGACTCCAAATGCAACATGATCACGGCGCTGTTGCACGCGTACTCGATGAAACGAAGTGAGTGCTTGCTTGTTATTCTCATCCGAATACGTTGACGTTGCCTTTGACGCCATAATAATATGTACACGCACACACACACACACAAACACACACACACACATGCGTTATATCATTGAACACACGCTCTCACGTATGAGGCGTAGACACGTGCGAATATATAGGGTAATCAATTATGCTTCTGTCACTCGTAAAAAACACGTGGAGACTCTTATCCCGTAAACACTACTGTACACCCTGTGTACGTTTTATACATTCGCAAGACGTACGAATTTAATACACACACACGCGCGCGCACACACACACACACACACACACACACACACACACACACACACACACACACACACACACACACACACACACACACACACACACACACACACACACACACACACGTAATATGGGTATATTATGTATAAACATCATTACGCGTACTGTTCGTGTTACGCCGCACGCGATCCAATGCACAGCCACGGCGATATGCTTACTCGGCTCTGCGACGAACCCCGGTCCACAAACGACGACAACAATAATAGTAATAATAATAATAATAGTAGTAATAATAATAATAATAGTAGTAATAATAATAATAATAATAATAATAATTGTCAACCTCGAAACTTGGCGCTCCGGGCACACGAGCATTACGGTCGGTGACTTACGAGAGAGCCGAGAGTGACCGTTGCCGTTGACAGGTGTCACGATAACGAACGAAATGATTTCTATGGCGAACAATTATTCCCGGAGAAATGTGGTATCGCACGATTTATATACAAGCGTACGCGTTGCTGAACGAGTCGTGTCATGAAATTTATTTGTATGACAGTAATAATAATAATAATAATAATAATAATAATAATAATATCGCCATCGCTGTCCCTATGAGGTATTAAATCGATTTTCCAACTAGAATATAATGTGTATGTGTGTGTTAAGTCTGGCCGGACAGAATGCTAATATTTCTGTCCGCGAATATATATCACGCACACAGGGTGATTCTATTATCCTAGAACATTCGTTTATCGTTTATTTATTTATTTATTTTTTATTTTTTTTTTTTTGAGATTCTTATATTATAATTATTGATTTTTGTAAAAATTAATTTTTCCGTAATAGCGAGCACGTGGGTTTTCAATTTAATTTTAATACACGACCCGGTTATCGTTTTTCACACAACAGATTTTAAATGTCGAGAACAACGCTTGGAGCGAGAAATAAGCAGTAAAAGGTCATGAATATATATTAAAATAAAAGCGTGTCCGTATAAGGACGTAATTACTAATATATGTCATTTAGAAAAATTAGAATTAATAAACAGAAATATTTTTAATAAAAAAAATTCCACGCATTCTATCCAACTCTATTATCGAGCGTGAACCAAAATAGCTCCAATTGGTTGTAAAATAATCGATTTTTAAATATTTTAATGGAACATCGAAAAATTCAATCCGTAGAAAACAAAAATTCCAACAACAAATTATTAAATATCCATGTTTTACGTGTTTTTAATTACAACTTGAAACAGGACCTTGTGCTAGAGATTGTTTTGGAAACACCAACAATCTCCACCCAATAAATTTCTGCGTCGGCTTCTGTCACCAAAAAAAGTGCTGTACGTACATTATTTAATTCTTATAAATATAAAAACTGTTGTATTTATTTATTAAAATTTAACTTCAAGTATGCAACGATTTGAATTTAAGAAATACATGTTTTATATGCAGTATAAGTGTACTCACTTAATTAACTCATTCGATTATTTATTATATGCCAATTACAGAACACAAAAATTACCCGAACCCACGAGTGTCGCAGAAAATCACCCTGTATAACATAAATGTCGAACATGCAACAGTATAGGTACCGTAGACGGCTGCGTCTCTCGTATCATTGAAATTATGCAGAGGGGGCTTATAACATGACATTTCTGCACGAAGGGTTATGATATAATATGTGTAATATGTGTACGCATGTAAAGATTGAGCGGGTGGAACTTGCGAACTTAGGACGAGATACGATCGTGTTACGTAATCACAAAACTAACTTCGGTTTGTCAGTCGATTCAAGTCTCGGAAAACAACGGACGAAACAACTGACATCTCTTTTCGTTTTGCAAATGTACGCTGTTTTTTTTCCTTTCTTTTTTGTTTTGCTGAATACGTCTGCGTCGGATTGAAAACTATTACACTGATCACTATTTGATGCGTCGTGTGCATGGGTGTGTGTGTGTGTGTGTGTGTGTGTGTGTGTGTGTGTGTGTGTGTGTGTGTGTGTGTGTGTGTGTGTGTGTGTGTGTTTGTACGCGCGCGCGCTTACCGTCAGGGCCGAAACACGAATTCAATTATTATATTATAATACCCGGTAAAAAACTAAAAGCGTGCCGCCATCGTAGGTGGCGAAATCTACGAAACATCTCTGTATATATAGTTAGCACGGGCTGAATCGATATGGTAGGTGGAAATTAAACGGGACAGTAATCGAATAAATATTACAAGACCGTCGTCGCCGGTGTCAGAAGATAAAGACATCGCGTCGTGACGGTAAAATTACATTTGGAATTCTTCTTCTTTTTGTTTCGCTCTGAATCTATTTTCTCGTCTCGTGTCATTTAATAAAATTCTCGGATGAGAAAATTGTATACAATATACATATATATATATATATATAACGCATTTCATTTCGATTCTATTCCACATTATATTACGGTTTTTGTTTCATAAAATCACACGTCATTTTATTTCAATCGATTATATTTTCATTGATCTTTTTTTTTCGATTTTATAATAACAACACTGATCGGTCGTTGAGTTTAATTTTATTGAAATCTTTTTCCTTTTTTTTTTTTTTTTTTTTTTTATAGAGTAATAATATATTAACGTCTTGCTGAAAAATGTAATGTTTGTATAGGAACCAAGACGGTTATTTCCAAGAAAATAACTAGGTCAGAATACTCAATAGAATCAATTAAATATAAATTTCAACTGTATCAATACCACACTTTTACCATAACAGCAATGTGTAAAAAAGCCATTTTTAATACATCTAGAATCAATAAAATTATTCTACTTCGTATGAAGATATTACACTTTTGAAATATTATGAAGATGTTTGTGTGTAAATACCACAAATTAACACATTGCAAATATAATATTATATAAACGATGATTGATATCCGTAAAAACGGTACCTAACTAAAATATATTTTGGATTTAATCAAAATGATGTCTTATATTTACTGGTGTACAGCGTGTTTCTTTTTAAAAGTAATATAAAACATTCTTGTCTGGTGACCACGGACTGATCTGGGTTTCCGGGAAGACCTATGAAATACTAGAACACGCGACGATTTTTAAATATTGGCTTTTTTTTATTCGAATGCGTAATACAACTTGCAATTTTTTAAATGGCACCTGGTATTTTTAACACCATATTTGTATAGGCTGAAGTTTTCGATGTAATTTTGAACTCTTAATCATGGGTTTAAAACCAAAATTGACTGAATTACAACGAGTTGAAGTTTTAATTTAAATTATTGAATTTCCAAAGATCTTCTGAAGATTTTCCAAATATTCATGCGAATTTTCATATGGGCTATGTAATACACTGTATTGGTCTTACATCGTCTTTTACTATAAACTCTCTCATCGTTAATTCTACCATTATCGTCTACATATTACTTTAAAATTCAATTTTTATAATTAGGTATATATTATACATACATACTGATTCGCATAAAATTATTTTCCAAATAAAATGAAACACACACCACATTTTTGTAGTAAAATTAGAATGAGGCTTAAGGGTATTTTGAATATTTAATGTATTAAACATATAGATATGTATTTAGTACATGAAACGGAAATTAAATTCATTTCATTCTCCGAAAAATTGAATCACAAGTAATTTTAATATAACCAAACATTTTTGCACCATTTTTTTAGCTAGTAAACTAGGTATGAATTAGGTTTGAATTAATGTTTTCAGCGTAATTCAATAGAAAATTTAAGTAAATTATCGTTTAAATGTGTTACACACACTCGAGAAAAAACATGTGTTAAATACAATTTCGTCTAGATACTGATGATGACTAACGCACCCGTGTGCTGATATGTGATCTATTTACCGCCGATTGTGTAAAAAAAGATTAGATTGTTTAAACTCTACTCAATATTTATTGTTCCCGAGCAAATTCAAAAATAATACCGCGGACGAATGAGTAATTGTCGATATCAGATGGTAAGGAGCTTCATAAATACGACGACGGGAGGAAAAGGAGTCGGTAGTAGACGCACAATAAATATTGATATTAATGAAAACTCTGAGGATTTTTAAGATTGTGTCTTGAAGCGTGAGAGACAAAGTGGCGTACCGAAACGGAACTGGCACGTATGTTTTTTCCTATCGATCTACGAAAAAAAACAGAGAGAGGAAGAGGGAGAAAGAGATGTGGGAGAAAAGAGAGTGAGAGAGAGAGAGAGAGAGAGAGAGAGAGAGAGAGAGAGAGAGAGAGAGAGAGAGAGAGAGAGAGAGATAATGAGAGGACGACTTTAATTTCAATTACTACAAGCTAGGTCGGACCGGGATCGATAGTGCATATCTCGACCGAAAGCGAATCGCCCGACTTCCAGTAGTAAGGACACGTGACGACACGCTAATTGCTGCGCCCAACACACAAACGCGGACGTTTTGGCATGGCCACTTTGGCGTAAACCAATTTGGCGTATGACTATTTTGGCGTATAGCTATTTTGGTGTAAAACTAATTTGATGTTAAGTTTTGACGTATATTTAACAATATCTCACAATATTAAAAGGATTCATGTACATATTTGATGCCTATAATATTATTATAAAACAAAAAAAAAATCTGGAGATATCGAAATTTAATTATAATATTATTTTTTAACCTAATCATGCAGGTTAAATGTTTTAAAATTATTTTATAATTGTTTTATTTACATAATTATAAATATTGTTCAATACACTCCAAAATAGCCATACGCCAAAATAGTGATGCGCCAAAATGGTTTACGCCAAAGTGGCCACGCCAAGATGACCACGCCAAAATGTCCTGGATCGCCCGACACACGTACACGAGCCACGAAACCATGAATCATATTCGTTTTCTCGTGCACCACCCCAATTACCGTCGTTCGGACCGAACTCGAGCAGCGCGCACTCGTCATATCATTTGGCCGTAGGCGAAAATCGTTATGCACGCGACATCAAAGCGAGTCGTCCGATCTTATACGGTCGCCGCGGCAGATACGACGCGGGGAGAGGCTTTGGCGGTGGCGCTCCGCGTTAACCCCGGACAAAGATCGATTCGCTCGTCTTGCCGGCGTACACACGCACACAAGAGGCGCACCACTCGTATCGTGGCCAGTTAATACGCGTTAGTCAAACGTTACAAACAGCAGTATGATAATAACGTGTGTACGCGTACGAGAGCCTCGCATAATGGTTTCGATTGATATCCCGACGACCGCGCGTGTACGTTTCGATCGATTTCGTCTTTGACGCACCGTTCTTACAAAAGCACACACGTATTGGCGCCACGTCAAGTCGATCGGACGACGCGTGAGAATTTATCCGATTTTTACGTTCCGTGATCGTTCGAGTTCTTTGAAAAACCAATTTATTCCGTCAAAGAATGTTTTCTGCTGATGCTCGTTTATTAAAAACGAGCAATCGTTTCGTAAATAGTGTATTAAACGGATTAAAATAATACCCGTCGTATTGTTTGTGATTTTCTAAAGACTAGAATTTTAATGTTTATATTTAAATGTAAATTTTAATGAACTTTTTTACCCGGCTCTTATTGGGTATGCATAAAATATTTATAAATTAAAAAAAAAAAAAAAATGAAAATATGCAAATCCGCAAAGAAATTAAAATCTGTCGGATATACATTTTTTAGTGCGATTGTTATTCAAATAGCTCGTAATTCATTGCTGACGACCATGTCCGGTGATAAATATGGTCTCCAATAAAATACACGCATACTTACTCGAGTCATAAGACAATGTACCATTGACCGTGGAAAACATGTTTAGAATCCGACATCGCAGATCACACGAGGAGTGAATCAATAAATTATGGTACACCGTACACTACGAATACCGTTGCCGACATGTCTGTTTGATATTATGCAGTCCCTACCTAGGCCGCATTAAAATTATTATTTTTTTTATTATTATTATTATGCAATTAAATATAACGGGTGAAGATTATCCGCGATGCATATGAATTTTTTTTTTTATACATATATATATATATATATGAAATAATCCGACTCCATTCTACGTAGGTACCTGTATGATAAATCGCACACTTGACATTTAACAGTAGCCACGAGCAAAAGCTTAACGCGTGATCGCGTATTTTTTAATATCAACTCTTGTAGAATTTAATTATGCAAATTAAACATTTACTTTCAGTTTTCCTAAAAAAAAAAAAAAAATCAAACAAACAAAAAATGACCTTATATTTCGTCAGAAGCAAATTAAACAATTTATTAAAACGCAGTTGTTTTCACGGAAATATTATGGAAGTAAATAGAGAGTATTGTTTTTAATCTAATAAAATGCGTAGGTACAGCTCAGAACTTAGTTATCTCAAATAACGTTCGGACCAATTGCACACACAATGTATACGCATTAATAAAAATAAAAAATAAAAACGAGAGGTCCGACAAAAATAGGTCATATAGTTGAAACGCCTTTATTGCTTTAACTTTCGAACCCACCGAGGGTAAACAAAAAAAAAATTAATAATAATAATAATAATAATAATAATAATAGATTAAAACAGTAAAGTTGGCTACGACGGAACGTCGACTCGGCGTAATAATATTCGTCGGTGGGTCGTCGTCATCGCCGTCGTCGTACACGTGTCGAATGTCGACACTCGATCGAAAACCCCGAACGCGATGCAAGTGTACGCGTATCGTACAAACCGCGTTAGGTTAGGTGACACTCGAACTCAAAATTATAACACGTAATAATGATAATTTATTAGTATAAATATTAGTTGTACTCTAGACTTGGAACGGGGCATAATTTATTATCTAAACATGCATTTAATTTAGGGCTCGACCAGAGCGCGTATTGCGCCCTCCCCAACTGCGGAGACGCATAAGGCATTTTTGCTTCCTGTAACATCGATTTTTCCTACATAATATACCCATATTCCAAAAATGTTCTCTGTGTATTATATTATTATACCGCTCTAACTATGTTAATTAGACGGCAGCTAATAGCTAATACACTGTTAATTTTTTAGATTCTGAGTGAAGCGAAAGATCTTATGGTTTTACAATGATGTTTATTTTTATTTTTATTTTTTTTTAGATTCTGAGTGAAGCGAAGGATCTTATGGTTTTACAATGATGTTTATTTTTTTTTATTTTTTATTTTTTTTCTGAAAACACTTTTTCGTATAGAAATCCTTGTCCAAAAGTTTCGTCCAGCAACTTTTTAGATTCGAAATTGAACTGAGATGGTACTTTAGAGAGGTCATTTTTCCAAAATCTCCATAGTTTTTTCAGTAATAAAGAATAACGATCGAAAAACTGAGTAAAAAAGGTAAAATCGGTAAAAATCCGCCGTAAACAAGATTTTCACTGTTCAGATTTTAGGTATTTAGTCATACATCGAAAAGTATTGAAGCTAGAAACTTGAAAATTGTATCCTATATCAAATACATACTTCTTTATATTGGACAACATTTTCAGAACAATTATAGCACTTTTGACTTAAATATTTTTTTTTATTGTTTTCATCGTTTTATTTTCGTTACTATTATCTAGTAGTGAGTGTTAAAATATAATCATTCACGTTAAAATCGCATTGACAAAAACAAACAAAAAAAAAAACAAAAAAACAAAATACAGAGTTTACGCGAATATTCGTTTGGACGCGACGACGACGAGACATGGTAACGACAAGACCGCGAGAGATCCGCGTGCGTCCGTCGCACATACCGCCCCGCCGCCGGGTCGTCGTGGTTTCGTTCGCCGTCTCTCGTTCGCGGAAACTCCTAACTCACACCTCGTCCCCCCCCCCGCAGGCGGTGGCTCAAAACAAAAACAACGTCGACGAAAACATCGCGTTTGTTTGGACAGCGCGGCAACGCACGAGCCGTATCGTTTCGCGCACGACCGTACTATGGTAATTTTCGGGCCCGACAATAATAATACGTAATAATAACAATAATAATAATAATACAAATAACAGTACTATATTATTGTTATTTAATTTGTCCCGCAGACCCCTCGTGCCGGTCGCAGTAGGACCGGCCCGCCGCCGAAGGGACACCGGCAGATTTCCCGGCGGACCGTTGCCCACGTGTGGTCACTCGTTACGGTTCTCTAATCGACGACCCGTCGTCGTTATTGATTCTTCTCGCCGAGCTGAAACGGAATCACAAGGGAGGTGGGGAGGAAAAATAAATAAAAACCAACAATATTAACGAACGGTATGGACGTGACCTCTCGGGGACGGGTCGTCGTTGTAATAATATATCGTGGTTAGGCGCTACGCGCACGTGTCACGACGAAGAACCGATTGTTTTTTGCTAAAAAGTAATAAATACAAGACGTCTGACCACCGTATCGGTGTTGACAGTCGGCTGGAATGTGCGTGGAGAGTGTGTGTGTTATGTGGGCAGCGTTGAGTTTTCCGTTAAATAAAATTAAAACTGCGTCCGAGTCGAAACGATTTGGAGTCGTTCGCGGTCACGAGTAACTTGCGAACTCGGCGTGTTTGCCAAACCGAACGTGACGGAATAGTGGATCATAATAATATGTTGCCTCGGCGAAAATTAAAAACACCTTTTTGATTCGATTAAAAACAAAAACTTTGTCTGCCATCGAGCTGATGACGATAAAATTGATTGACTTGTGATGAATGATCGACAACAGTGAGTTTAACGGCGAGTTGATTTTAAAATGTTGATTTCATTATCGATTTTGCCTTTTATACGATATTCAATATGCTCGAGGTTCACGAACATATATCGACGGTTGCCGCTCTATCTATGTACGCTCGTGAACCCCGGCGGTTTTTGTGGCTCCTTCCTCCCTAGCACACAGCCGCGGTTTAACGGACACGGGGCTATGGTTTTATCATTTATTACACGCGATATTCTAACGTAGTAGACGTACGCGTAATTAATGCTTAAACAACCCTGCACTCGGTCGCGTGCGTGCGAGAGGGCAAGAGATTCAGGTTGAGTTTTGCAATATTTTCTATTACACATACGTGGGGACCGATAGCATATATCTGTCCACGAGCCTTTTTTCTTTTCATGTGTATTTAAGTCTTAGGCCCACGGAGAAACGACAGTAGGTAGCAATAGTAATTATAGGTTTTAAAACTGTTACAAAACGATAGAGGTACGTAATTTGTGATTCGTATGCGTATTCGAGTGATGTTAGCAGAATTCACGCGATCGAAACTTAGGCACGGTGAAATCGCTCAAAAGCGTATTTGTTTCAAGAATATCAGATGCTTTACATTTTAACCCGGATAACTTAAATATTTGAAAACACATTTGAAAGTTGTGTACAGTACATTACAGAATGTTTCCGCATAGATTACATACCAAATTCAGGGGCACTCCAACGTGAAATCGCGGTTCTGCTTGTGGTTAGTCTTTTATATTAGTTATTAATTTGATATGGACTGATATCTACCCCCGACAAATATTTTGAAACGCCACCGGCACGTATAGGCACAAAACTATTATCAACCTAAAAATATATTTGTCGACATTGTCATAATATTTTATGACTAGCTGACTACCGTTAAAAAAAAACTGAAAACTTTAAAAATCACGCCGATAAAAATTAGTTTGTTTTCATAAAAATGAAGTCATATCGTCTGCAAGAGTTTTAAAGTGCACGTAAAAATGTATTCAGACTTGATCATTATACAGGTTAAAAAATGGTCGAGTATGCTTAAAATTCAAGATGTATGACCGAGTACGGTAGGTTAGGCAACTTGAACGATGTCCCAGTGTACATTATAAATATATATATAAATTGTTTACTGCCGAGTATCGGTTGTAAAACGCGTGGAAAACCATTACTAAACCGCAAGTTCCGGAATGCTTTTGTGTGTCGTGTGTACGTATAATATACGTTCGGTTTATAATTCGTGTGAAAGTCGTAAACTCCGGAACGTTTAAGTTTTGTGACATTTTTTTCTCTCGCGAGAATATATATGTATGTATATATATTGTACGTATGCATCGTATATTGTACATACGAATTTTAGAGGGTCGTTTGATATAAAATTCAGTAGGCGAAAGACTCCGCGCGTCACGACCGTTTCTCCTTCTCCTAAAATCATTTATACCTATTATATTATTCATATTTAAGTATTGATTAAGTCTTAGTACTATCATTGAAAAAAATATTTTATTTTTTTTTTGGGGGAGGAGGGTCCGTAGTTAAATCTTTCACTCAAAATGGGTCTATGGTCCAAAAACGTCAAGAACCTATAGTGTAATACGAGACGATCAAACGACGAAATCGTCAACCGTCAGACCGTTTAGATTGACGGGACGCGATATTCGTTTTCCTCGTCTCCCGGAAAATCCGTTGTCGTCGATTCGTACCGGTCATTACGGACCGGCGGCGGACCGGTACGCTATCCCGCGCGCACAGTAGGAACACTGCGGAGAACCGGCGAAACGACGTCGTATTTGTGTACTGTCATACACAGGTACGGTGTGCGACACACACCAACGGTTCGATGGCCCCGTCGTGTAGGGGCACGCGATTTTATTGTTTTACGGTTTATGGAAACTATAAATTTTGGCGGAATCGACGTCGCGGGGTGCTGGGCGAGGTGACGGCCTCGGTACGTCGTGGTGGTGTACCCACACATGGCGACGTACGCGCGTTAATAAGGTCATTTCCGTAGTTTCGGGTCTGTCGGCCGTAATGTTTTATTAGTCGATCGCCGCGGTGTTTTACAAGACATTAAAATCGCAACGACACTCGGTTAATATTTGTTTATCGCACACACACCGGCATGCACCGCAGGCGTGTAATTATTATTATTATTATTATTATTATTATTATTATTATTATTACTATCACTATTATTATTATTTAAGTGTATAACGCATATCAAAAAATTTTAACGGCAATAATACGTTTTCCGAGACATATACGTATACCTACGCGAGGGTATATTATGACTGCGTGCGTGTGTGTGCGCGCGCGCGTATGTGTGTGTGTGTGTGTAGGAAGAAAATCTCTCTTCCACCCTCGACCGGAGCGCCGGCCGCACGTGCAAGGGGTGGGCCTCTGCCGCCGCCACCGCTAGCGGGACGGCGGCGGCGTGCGTGGGGAGGGGTCGCCGCCGATCGATAAATACGTAACGCGCATGTTAAGCGCACAACAGGAGTAAAAACGTATCAGTGCCATAATGTAACCGTAGTATAAATTGCATTCTCCATTCAGACCGTCCGGTGTTTGAATCGTCGTCGTCCGCAACCCGTCCGGGCGATAACAGCAGACGAACGAAATATTCCTTATCAAAACCCATTTGGAAGACGGGCGATGTGATGAATGGTTTGCTCAACACGTTGAAGAACATTGCCAGTCTCAGTGAGTACAATACATACGTGTAATAATTGTGGATTTCACGCGTGCCGATCGGTCGTCCGTCACCGATATCGCGATGCGTTGATCGTCCGAGTATATGCTTTTCGTAATTATTATTATATTATCACGTTCGCAGCACGGCGGTCCGGACCGCCGAGCACGCGACGCTCTCAGAGATTTCGAATAATAACGTACCGCACGAAATAAAATAATAATACGTTTCGTCGTCGCGAAACGGTTCTACCGTCGAGATTCAGCGACCGAAACGCGCGCGCGTGTTTTTCAAACGGGCCGCGGGTGTGCGACCACGAGCCCGGCAACACGTCGACCGCAGGTCTCGTCCGTCGTGGCGTGATGATAATATCGACGGCGACCGTCGAAAAGCGACATTTTCCAAACGATTCCGGTTAAGAGCTGAAAATCAATTTTTTACCAACGACTCAACTTCTTGTCGTTGGGTATTTTTAATTTTTTTTTTTTAACTTATTTAAAACAAATTGTCGTTCAACTATGTTTCTACTGGGTTTCTGGTTGATAATTGGTATCGAATGAAAGCCGAATATAATACGGATTTTGGCCTTTATGCCCTTATGGATTGTCGCCGTCCTTCCACGATAACGAGTCGACGCGGTGTTTTTGAAAACACACACACACACTAGCACGTCGGCGTTTACGGCCGTTCGCATTGTTTTTTCAACAATTTTGTTTTATTATTCGTACGTACCTGTGCCGCGCGGACACAACACTGCACGCTTACATTATCGCCGAAACCGCGGTTTTCCGTCGGGTCCGCTCTCGCCAACAAACACGACGTGGGTACAAATAATAGCACGTTCGGTACGTGTCGGGTGTGCGGGTACGTGATACACAGCGTGCAATAACACAGCCGTCGCGGCAGATTCGATTCCTATTTGCTATCGTTACACGTGTATATAACACGTATATAGGTGGTGGTAATGATAATAAATTAAATATTTATTCTTTCCGAATATCCACGTAGTCCGACGATAATAATCGAATTCGGTCGGGTCGACTACGTTGTTCGCGTGAGATAAATTTTCGCCGTCGTTCGTGAACGGCGCGTTTTAAATTTGATTATAGGTGGGAATATGACTGTAATTATTATCGGTGAGTGTACGTTTTTAGTCAGCGTGTTTCTTCTTTGTCCCGTCAATACGCGCCGGTCGGAAGACGTAGAAGAATAACGGACATGTTCTTTTTTTTCTTTTTTTTTGGGGGGGGGGGAGAATGCGAAAAGTAGCTATGCAGAAAAAAAAAGCGCCACCTTGTCAATTTGCAGGTAAACCGACGTGACTCGGATTTAAAGCACGTCTCGCTCGCAAAAGCGAAGAGTTGACCGTGACGGCGCGTTGAGTATACAACGTTCGGTATTGTTTGATACACGTCGAAAGACGAATTCGAAATGCTGAAAATAAAAACCATTTCGAACACAAATCACACCCCCGTCCGTCCGATCATCGACGACAGTCGTGCTTTGTCATTGCGATCGATAATATTTAATTTATAAAATAATAATTGTAATGGCAATTTTTAATCTAATGCATTATTTCGACGATTCGCTGTAAGAGCAGTAATTTATAAGAGCAGAGACAAAAGTATATATTTTTCAGAATATAAGCAAAATATATACACCCGTAAACTTTTTTACCGAAAAAGAAAGTTTTTTATGTAACAACGTAATATATATTTATATGTATAAGACATGACAATGTACGTTTATAGATATGTGTGTGTGTGTGTGTGTGTATGTTTGCGTAAAAGTGTGATGGATAACGACTATTTGTTGTTAAAAGTCGTGGCTTCTCATGTACACGCCCTTATAATTTACCAAGACGATGCGCCACCGAGGTCGGACTACGACTTGTGCGGAGCAGCGCGAGGGATATAATATAATGATGTGTCCATTATAAACAAACTCATTATTCATAAGGCGCTCTTAACGAATTACTCGGTTTAAACTGATACAGTTCCTAAAGTCGTTGACTGATTGTGATCAGCCGACGCGCGTTATATTAAATTAGTACTCATATATATAATATATTATATATGTTCACACTATAACGTCATTATATAATTCACATGACGTTTTTTAACGGCTTCTTGTATAGGAAGTTTTATAATATAATATACCTACTCAAACACACGCACACACACACACACACACACACACACACACACACACACACACACACACAGAGGCGGTTTGAGTATACTGTTTTTGGTGCACTGCACCACCAATATTAGGGTGGTGGGTGGGTGGGTGGTCAACACAATGTATATATTTTATTGTTTTATTAACAAAAAAGTAAGTAAAAAATCATTGCACAATCATTGTTATTATAAAAAGTGTAAACAACTTAACTGAAGAAAATTAGGTATATGAAAAATCTTATAAAAAATATTTATTTATAATTTCTAGGATGAAGGGGGTGGGTGGGTGGGTGTCTATATATTGTCTTGCACCACTAAGTATAATACATTCAAACCGCCTCTGCACACACACACACACACACACACACACACACACACACACACACACACACACACACACACACTTGCGTTATCCACGAATGACATAAACCAATACAATACCAATTAAATATATTATTTCGTACGAATTTACTGTTCATAATATGTTTGATGCGTATATGCACGTTATATAATATATACGCATGTATCATTGTATATATGTTAACCTTCGATCGCCAGCTTTAGTGACTCTCGAAAATTAGTCCAATGTTTCGACAACGAACGGTATTATATGATTTTGAACTAGTTAGTAATACACACACACACACACACACAGACACAAGCACACACGCGCACACACAAGTACGCACACACGTATTTAGTGTGCCTATTATGCGGATGTAACGGGCTTTTGTGTCTGTCAGATTAATCCTTCGTTTTACTGCGCGAATCATCACTTCACTCCGGGGGCATCTATCATTTCGACGTATAGCGGGTTCGCGTTTTTTGCCACTTCTGAAAACCTTTATTTGCGGATAATTTAACTTCGGGCACAGTTACTTTATTTTATCGCGAAAGTCACTCGGTCAAATCATATTGACCGATGTCTCGAAACCACTAGAAAAGGTTAAAAAAAAAAGAGAAGATTTTTTTTTTTCTATACGTTTTTAAAGCTTCATCAAACATTCGCTCCGAATCGTGACTAAACATCGGATGTCACATTTCAATTGGAAACGAAATGAATCGTCTGCGTGAATGGCAATGAATATATTTATGTATACATATATTTAACGGTAGGGGTAGTATAAAATAAAAAATATATATATTCTACGGTAATCAATGTGAGTATACAGTATAATGTATACCGATTCCGTGATCCGATAGACGACAAAAACGCGTTTGTTCAAAACGAAAACGATAAATTGATAATAAATTATACTTCGACGAGCACGCTCCGTGATTCGCCGGATCCGCCGACGTGGCAACGGAGTAGAAATAATGCGATGTGCGGTGATTTTTCTTCTCACGGCACTAGTTTCTGAAATACATTTAAAAAGTTAAACCAATCATACCGTATGAAAACTCGACGTCTGTAATGCACACGTGAAACACACGCCGAACGCAGAGCACTGCGTCACGCTCGTAATTAATTTTTCATCGGACACTGATGCTACCCTAACCGCGCGGTGCCCAAGCCGCAGTGCCATTCGTCATTTTTTCTTTGTCGTAATAGCATTCGGATGTCCTGCTCTTAAATCTGAGCGTCAAATTTTAATTAATTCTCTTATATCTCTCAATTGTCCTTTTAATCTCCACTCCGTTCTCAATACTAACTACATCATCACCATAAAAATTATCCTAAGTTTTATTTTGGATGCTGGTTTTATTATATAGTACCTATCATGTTTTTTTTATTTAATTAAATTGTAATTTACTTTTGTATAATTGGTGAGCTGTATTAGTTGTAAATTAAAGCTATCAATAAAAAAAAAAATTGCATTCGGAGTTTGACGGTGCACGAGCGTCCCCGTACTGTTGGCGCTCGTTTAATATATCATGCGTACGTTGTGGATTCGATTTTCTGCTGATTTACAGACTTTTCCAAAAATTATCGAATCCCGTTGCCCGGAGGTAGTTACATATAAAAAGCTGTCCGAACTGGGTGAAATGATAAACTAAATAATAAATGTTAACAGTGGTCAATTAATAATTGCTTCCATTAATGACTGTTTTCAACTGCCAACAATTTGTAAAAAGTTCTTAAACTTTCAGTTTCGATTTTAAATCTCACCATTATAGTCACGCAAACATAAAAAGAATTTCTCTTGAAATAAATCAAAAATACTTTCTAAACTGTATAACAATAACTTTTTTTCACTTATCAGACTTCCTGAAAATAAATTGTAATTTTAATAAATCCGGGATGTGACCTACATTACGTTAGCATTATGACTGTTGTTTGATACAGATAATCAAAATATAAACAAGTACATGAAAAAAAAACACTTAATCCCAAAATCAATTACCCGGAAGTCGTCTCGATTTGTACCGATTTAAAACAATTTTCCAATAATAGTCAAACGCTGTAGTGGATAATCGTTTCGTTTATTTTATATAAATAAAAAAAACAATACGACATTTTTTTTATTTTTATTTATTTATTTGTATTTTTTTGTGCACGTTATTTATTAATTTATTTTCTCCGTATCTTCGAATTGTTCTTTCCGGACCAACAATAAATATACTTACACATAAGTCCGTTGACTGTTTGAAACTCGGAAGACAGAAAATACAAAAAAAAAAAAAAGAACCTTTGAGAGCTATCGTATTTTTATGTACAAACATAAGTATTTCATTGTATGTCCAGTGAACGCTATATCTTTCGGATCACCGACGAACGAGTTGTCGAAAAAAAATATATATATACAATGATATGCTTACAACAGACAAGTAAAATAAAGCACGTACGTGTTCTTCCGAGATCGAACAAGTAATACGGTTATTTTGTTTTTTATATTTATCAGACCTTAAAATAGTTTTTGAAAGCATAAACGAAGTACGAAGAATCGGTAAAAAACTCTCTTTTCGCTCTCCCTGGTCACCAGGATACGAGTTTTTATCATTATTATTATTTTAAATTTGACGTCGTATTCAGAATTTGAGTGCAGAATTTTACACACACATGACATAACACGGATACATTTTCATTATTTCGAGTCATACGTAAAGAAGATATTTCAAGAAAATATAATTATTATTAATATTGATGCGAAAAAAAAACGATTTTTCCATTAATTTTCCAATTAAGAATCGTCTTGTTTTGATAAAACTTTTTCATTAGAAAAAAAAACTCATTTATTGCATTCTATATTATAGTTCATTTATTTCATCGTGTACCTGCTGCATATATGTTTATTGTTGGTAAATATTAATTTAAATTGAACCTTTTCATATTTGTGGTTTGTTTTTAATGATATGATTTTGCGTCCACAATAAACCTCGAACTTCGAATACGACTGAAGTATATGCATAATTAAATTATAAATGGTTTGAAATATTTTTCACTGTTCGTTCTCGGGAATCGTTCCAATAATGATCGTATAATTTTGATTATAAAAATCTTCTAAAACGATTAATCTAAATTATATTCTAGAACATGTCTTTCAGCTGAGAAAAAAAAACGGTAATTGTTATTAGAGCATAAAGTTAAGACGAAACAATAAATAATCCGTGGATATTGTCATGTCGTCAACTTCGACCGCTTGACATTATCAAAACAGTCGGGAGCCGTAGCTGTAATGCGATTGCGTAACACGAAAACTATTTATTACCCGTAATGAGGGCTGTCCAGAATATATCCAACAGTACTTCCGACGGAAAAATAATAACAGTTGATTTAAAAACATTTCTATAACTTGTCACAACATAACTCAACTAATACTTCAAAGGCTGCTCGGGAGCGTAACGTTTAAAATTCTAAGTTTACGACTAAAAATAAAAGAAGATGAAAAAGCTGCGGATCAAAGACTGTCGTAGGACATAATATCACGTGCGATCGTTGGACGGTCGAAACCGCAATTCTTACGTGTATATGACGTGTTCTTTTGACGACTGTCATCGACCTGAAACGCGTACCGAAATCATACCTTTTCACTAAACTGTTTTTCAAACGGTTCTATGAAATTAGAACGTTTGTTTCTCAGAAAAATAATGTCCATATACTATAGTTAAAATGAAATTAAAACATTAATACATTATATAAATAGGTACCTAGTACATATTATAATGTTGTAACGATAATAATACAACGTTTTTGAAAAGGTTATGGAGGTATTTAAATTAATAAGTTGAGCTGTTTTATTATTATTATTATATTTTTTTTAAAATAATAATGATTTTACCCTTCAGAGACAGTATTTGTCATTAAATTACAAATTGTAACAATTCATTTCGATATAAAGAGTTAGATAAATAATCGTTATTGAGGAAGATGCGATCGTGATGTTTCAAATTTCAATATAAATTTAAATCGAAGAGACAAAATAAATATCGTTACTAGGAGCACATACGTTGGTATATCAATGAGATCAAATTTACTTTTTTGCACATAGGGCGTATTATTGCTCTTTACACCGCTTTTGAGTACATAATTCAATGTATTTAAATTTAATACGTACATTACAATGTGATAATTTTTTCTTAATTATTCTCATAATACAGTTTTTGATTTGATCAAATAAGTAAATTGGACAATACAAGGAGTACTGTATAATTGTATGTAAAGAAAAAAAAAGGGACACAAATAAACGAACCTTTCAGAACATTTAAACTAAATAAATAAACCAATGCAAATTCAACTGCGTTGAAAAAAACCAAGTAAACACGATCGGCCAACTCGTCAATACACGAAAATCTAAAATTCGAATCCAATTTTTAAACCGATTTTTAATACCACTTAATACCTGTGAAAATCAATATCAAAATTGAAATCGATATCGATATCGAAATCTGAAAACTTCTAAAATGGTGTACAAAATTGAAAACAAAATGGAAAAAAAATAAAAACCAATTGTCAGAATCAAAATCGAAACCGAAAAAACAAACACTAGGGCGACATTCATTTTTACCCCGGGGAATAAAGCATCACTGAGTTCAATTTTCGTGATCGAACCGGTTATACGGGATCGAAAAAAAAAAATAAAAAATCGAAAAATTTGTTTTGTGCCGCAATAATCACTCGGAAAACCGAACGTCTTTCAACTCATACTGAACTGATACATGAGCTCAATCCAAGTTCCATGGCACGGTAATTGTTCCGAAACGAGCGTACGTGTCGCCGTAATCGACTGGTGCGTGTCGTACGGACCGCGCGCTGCGTCGCGTGATCGAGCGCGGGGCACACACGGCCGACGACAGACCGACTCCGAAACGGAAACGCTTCCGCTATACCGGCGCAGGAAATCGCCGTGAATTACGAGACGCACCCGAAGACAACAACGACCGGTCGAAAAGACTCGAGAAAAAGGGCGGGCCGCTCGTTTTCGCACGACCAAAACGCGGTCGACCACCGTGTGCGAATAATACGACGGACGCGCGACGATTCGTGTGCCGGCATTGAACTTTCGTCGCGAGAAACGTATCCGAACGTTCGCACCCCGCGGTCAGCGGCCGATTCAGAAATCGTCCGAGGAGGCGATTAAAATTGATCCGATACTTAATCAAGTGATGTTCAATAGAAGAGTTCATTATTTACCTAAACAACAACAAAAAATACCCCTTGTGGAGTATTTACCCCATGAGTACCGAGGGTAGTAGTGGAACCCTCGGATCCGCTACTACCCTCGGTTACACCGACCACACGGAGCCCGCGGCTTTTTGCCCGTTTTCGCCCGTACGCTTTCGGCGAACAAACAGACCGGTGAAACGTTCTTGCTTAATAATGTCATCTGTACGTGAACAGAGACGTTCGGGCCGGTTGGAAATAGCACGGTGAACTGGTAACAGTTACCCGAAACAGCACTATTACAGGGATCCGTGTAAAATGTTCCGGGCAAAACGATTTACGACGACTCTCGAATCCTAAAAAAATAAAATCTAATTTATGTCACGCGTTCCGTACAACTCCTATCGTTTGTTACCTCTGTCGGCCGTCGCGGGCAGTCTGGAATTGACGGGAATTTTTCCACGCGTATTCATCGACCGTATTCTTCAACCTGCGGTATGTGTACCGCCGGTGGTGCGCGGACATAGGCAGTAAACTCGTAGGAAATTCCGGACACAAATATGCTTCAAATGCTCATATTTTCATGACTAGCTGTTACTAGCTCGAGCTCCTAAACTATGAAAAAATGGTTTGAGTCCACCGAGTGACACGTGAACATTTTCAAAACTACTTGAAGGCTAAAAACTTTTGGACCATCCCTATTAAATTTTAAAGGTGAAATATTCGTGGCTCACACGAGCATGGCCGGACAGCCGGTGTGGACCTAGTCCCGTGGGCGGCTAAAGGTAAAATTGTAGAGAAGACAAAATAAAAAGTTTTCAAATGTAAGTGAAATAAAGGTTGGATAAATGTTATTTCAACTCATAAATATAAAAATACTATTTTATGCTGAGTATAATACTTGCTTAGTCGTCATTTATAATAGTGGATTCAAATACATTACAATATTCGTGCTAAAATAAAAACAGAAAACAAAGTATAGATACATATAATCAAATTTATTATTCACTAATTAAAGTTCTACATTTCTTCGTTTCATTTCAACCGTTTTAAGGACACGCTGAATGAGATCAAGTCACTAGGTAATATTGTGATGATACTTATTAAATTTTTCTTATTTTTTCAAGGGACGAAGTAGCTCTTACAGAGTTACAACCCTCCCTCCCAATGAACACGCGTACCAAGTCCTATTCAGTATGCTATAACCACTCTGTACGTGTGTTGATTCTCAGTGATAAATTCATTCGGTTTTATTTGGATACAATACGTATCGCTGTGTTTTTATGAGAGTCACACTTAGTGTCCGCGCGAGCCCGTGAAAATCGATCGCTGTTTTCACGAAATTTCTCGAATCCCTCGAACATAACTCCGTGACTCGGTCCTAGAAGAGTCGCTGTAAGAAAACATATTATAATCGGTCGATTTTTCACGCGTCTCCGCGTTTCAAAACCAATGTCATCAATCTTTACAGTAATCACATTACGTCGGCACACTTGTTCAGAGACGCGCTGGCCGTTTCCACCACGGAAACGTGATGGAAAAACCGACGACACATTACAGTCCGACGATCTCTGTAGCCGTTTCATCGAAACGCCATTGTTGGCCCTTTGCTCCGACCAAACCGCAGGATGGCACAATTCAATACGAAAGATTAATATCGTCCGACGGACTGGACCGAGCGCACGCGACGGTCACGGTCGTCGCGAAATACGCAATAACACTGCATAACGTCATCGTGTATTCGTGACGAAGTACGACTATTTTTTCAACGACCAAACGAATCGATCGTTCCGTCCCGAATTCCTCCGTCGCGTTTCGTCAGCGGTTAAACCTTTTAAATACTATCACCCATAAATCAGGTTAGATATTTATCATTAACCATGTCCCGAAAAAAAATGTTGAGTAATGAGGTCATAAAATTATCTTTGGGACCTAAGGTAATAATACTCAAAACTATCAACAGCAATATTTTATCATGACCATAATATTATCATTGCAATAGCTGTACACGCGGTTGATTCAGATTTAATTACAATAGGTATTTAAAGTTAAAAAAAAAAAAAATGTCTAGTTTTTGCCTATAAGAAAATCATGTTTTACCCCTTGAGGGGTAAAAATTACCCCCAGGTTGGGAACCACTGGACTAGAATGAAAAAAAAAAAAGAACGAGAGACGATTCGATCTCGTGATCACGCTGACGTTGTTTCTATTCCACGACGACGCTCGTCCGGAAACCGCAAACCTTCACGATCGCGGCGAGTTGGGCGTACGGTCGCGGACTCGTCGCCACTCCCGGAGAACCACGCGGCGTCTGGGGACGGGGAATGAAAACGAAACGACGTACGCACGCCGCGGCCAGCTATGCGCGAGGGCAATTTATCGTTTTGCGTGGGCTGAAGCCACAGACGCGGCGCGTTTCCAATAAGACGCGACGGGAGTTTCGCACCGCCGCCGCCGATAACGCTCGCGGCACCTCGCCCGGGCTTCGGTTTGAACGACTTACAATCGCAATTTATCATCCGACGACACACCACCGCGTGCGCGCGCGCTCCGAACAGTAAATAAGAAATGCGTTTTTTTTTATTACGTCCTCGTGTACACGACACGTCCTCGGGCGCACACCTCTAAGACGCGTCATAAGCCACAAGGGATTTTCGACCGTTGAAAGTCGACGATTCGAAAAAATCTACTGAAACCGATCGGAAACGAAAAAACAAAACCTTTCGACGTATTCGCCACGAAGCTAATCGAAAACCATAATGCGTCGACGAGACACCCGAATAGAATATGCACTATGGTTTTCAATTTTCTCTACTTTGTATTTATAGAACGGCGGCTAAACAACGAATCCGATCTGCGGTCGGGAACAGGTGCACCGCGAATTTCAGACGTCTCCTTTCGTTCACATTTTACTTAAATAATACCGACGAGACCGGAATGTTCGATCGATTTTCAGGTCAACGCGAAATTTCCCCAGGTATATTGCCTTTCCACCCCGTGTATTCATACGTGCTAGCACACGTATTTATTAACCCAAAAAACGAACTCGTTGTACATTTTTTTTTATTATTATTAAAAGAATATAAACGATCTGTTATTTAAAACAATAAGTAAATTTGATAAATTTTAAATATATCGCAATAACATGATTGATGTGAGGAAGAATTTGTACATTTACAACACCGTAAAATTAATAACGTATTCTTCTACGTATTCGCCGAGCGTGCAGGGTTATTAAATTACTCTTTATGAATGTACGTCCGTATTTGTCTTTTCGAAATCAAATTTCAATCACGTTAGTATGTAGACGATATTCGAGTTCAGACATTTCAAAGTGTATACGTGACGTATTTAATGCGAAAGCGATTCGGTGAAGTCACTTCAATTTGATTCCAATTAAAAATATTTTAATATGAGTTCACGTGCCACCAAGTATAGACGCGACGAAGATAATTAGTTTTCGATGAGGCACTAACTTATAAATTTGGATAGCGCGCTTATGTGTGTATATTTATAAATATATTGTAATTGGCTACAATAATAAGTAAAAGCTAAATCAGTATACAAAATGAGTGAGCTAAATAGTTAATGCTAATACGATTATAAGACACCGAGCTCGGGGCTGACTTACGCGTATTATAATAATTATCGTCGTTAGGAATTTTATTATTAGGTATATCTGCTACGGGGTACGATGATTAAAATTACAGTTTCAATAATCAACACTATGCCGTTCATTAATCCCACTTTAATCACTGCGTAGCTTTTCAAAACGATCGCGGAAAAATAATAATATTGAATATATTTACAATCGATCTGATCTAATGATTCAAGTGAACACAGGTCACAGATTTTCGATTTGAAGAACATTTCATCCACAGAGAAGTAACTCACTTGGTGCCAAGTACTGTTAGTGTCGATATAAAATGTGGGGGGCTTCTCCCCCCACGCCCCTCTAACACTAAATTAATAATATCTCGATACACCAACAATAATAAATGAACAAAATATATTTAAAACAAAACTTATTTATTTATTGGTTTTAGTAAATATGTATTTTCTTATTTAAGCTATACATTATTAATCATTAAAAAGCAATGATACGACGCGCGACGGTTCTAAAAATAGGTATTCAATATTTACTATATTTAGTATATTGGCATAACCAAGGTCCATGGATATAAATTATGAAATAACAGAGAAGGAATTTTTATTTTATTTATTTCAAAAATCCAATTTTAATCAAATTCTCACGTGGTGCGTTCGCACAACCTGCCCCCTTCCGGGCGTGCCTGATTTCATCGTTATTTTTTTATTTATTTAGAATATACCTAATCATATTATGAATATGATATTAAAATTATTTATTAATTTATTGGAGCAGTTCACTTTCCGGTATAAAATATTTGAAATCTAACGATACTAAATGCCAAGTAGCTACTGTGGAATTCAATAGTATCTAGATTCTAGGTACTCGAATTAGTCAAATGAAAACTGTTTCGCGGCTTACATATTAAGCAATTGCTTTAATTTACATAAATACAGTTTTCACGAGATCATAATTTATAATTATGCAAAAACTTAAAAACATTAAATACGACCGTCGTCGTCGATGACACAAAAATAATTTATTAAATGCACCCTTGGACAGCAATGACGACGGTATGATGTGCGCGTGTGTATAGGGTGGGTGTGTGTGTGTGTGTATGTTTGAAAATTATGCAAAAACTTGACTGTTGTTTTTATGAAGTCTCGGAGGACGGTCGCTTTCCCCTATCAGCTGCAATGTATAATATCAGCATCTGACAACGTCACGTTAATGTCTCTTACTCAAAATAATAAAACCGCACCAACGGATATAATTGATTTTATGTTGTGGCGTAACTTAGAGGAAACAGAAGGTGCGACCACACCCAGCCCCAAAATTTTTATTAACCTTAAAGAGTTCCATCGCTCTCTACTTTAATTTAATTTTGACAACTTTTCAACTTAGAATTTAAATGTATATGACGCGACCTATCAGTATTTCCATAAAACGTACAGTTTTATCACCATGAAGTCTCCTCGTCTAATATGTGCAGTGGTGACGAACCAATACATCAAGTGAACCAGCGCGACGGCTTCACATCTTAAATAGTGGTTGGTTGCTTTCAGGACCCAATTGTAATTGGTTCCGGGTGGTTTTATGTTTGTATAAACTTTTCATTGTTTATTGATGTAACGTTTTTATGGTTAGACACTAAGAATGGGGTGGATGATGGGTTCTAAATTGTATATTTCGCTTCACCAAAATGTGTCGAGTTCGGTGGCACTGAGTATGTGAATATGCCCTTGTGTGCAAATGTTCACTGTCAAGCTGAAAATTTAAAGTCACACCGCCAATATTATGAATAGGTACTTAAACACACGATACGATAATACAAATAATAATAATAATAAAATGATGCAGTAGATATACGAACATAAATACATGCGTGTTCAACGTGTCACGTTTTTTCGAGATAATTAACTGGCGTAAATCTGCGTTTTAGGCGAAGACACCAAAATGAGATTCAACATGAAACCTGGACCCGGGGACAGCGACTTTGAACAGTGGCAGAGCGCTATGAAAATGGTGGCGAGACTTCCGGACGGCGTGCCACATGAATTTCGTAACACGGTTCGTATACTATACTATATAACATCAAATATATACATGTATACCGTAAAATATATAGCCTTTCCCACGCTCGTTTACCGCCGCCGATAAAAACTCCGCTACATCTACCCGCCGTTTATTTATCTACTCGGTTTCACTCGTCTGCGCGTTATCGCGACAATACGTATAATATGCACGTACAATAATACCATTGTACGCGATTCGGCGGAGTAATTTCAATTGTTTCTTGAAAACAAAACGAAAGTTTGATCGGGCCGGTCGGCGCGTCCGATATCGCAAATGTGTCACACGAAGACATCACAAAGGGAAAATGCCACCCCCCCGCCCCCCGCCCCGATACGCACCCGTACTATTGTACGACATCAATAGAAATAATATTTGATAGCGAGTCGTCACGCCGCAAGAGAGTGTATCAACGGTAAACGACGGCGGAAACGTTTACACAGTGACTGTACGAGTGAAGACGCCGCTCGTGAACAATGTGTTTGAATCTATGTAATTAGATAAACCAAAGACGGGGGGGTGCAGTGCACGCGGTAAGTATAAAGTACCCGGCGGTGAACACTGCACTAGCGATATCGAAATCGTATTAGTAATTTCCAGACCGTCGGTCGTGGCGATACTGCCGTTTCACCCCTATTGTAATCAGATTAAAACGGCCGAATCGACCACGCCGCGAGTACAGTGTGCACCCGATAGTGTTTACCAACGTACTTGGAAAACCATTAAGCGTAATACCCGCGCGTCGTCGATACGATACGTTGATAAAACAACAACGGAAAAAACCGACGAGACCATCACGTGTCTTCTAGATCGTGGCGATGTCTGCGGTATTGCGGGCGCTCCGTATTGCTGCGGGTGATGAATGAATCGTATCGAGACAACTCCGAGTAAAAAAAAAAAAAAAAAAAATGTGTTTCTTTTTCGCGTCGACTTGAAAATCACGAATAGATCGCATTAATCGGCTGTCTCGAATTAATACGTTCGTCTCGCATTCAGTACGCCGTCTCAGAATGACGCCCCCCGATACGTCACGTACCATTCGTACCTGCGATCGGTTCTTTTCGATTCGGCACATGTCGCGTAGTAGGGTAGATATCTGGAACCTCCACGCGAGTTCTTACTATTAAGGCTCAACGTTTTTTTTTTTTTATGAGAAAAAAATTAAATTAATTGTACAATATTATAATTATGTTATTTTTACACTCGTGTTTTACTCCTAGACTAGAATAGAGCCGTGTACCTATTTCCTAGATTGAAAATAACAACGAAAAGAACTAAGACCAATCTCAGACCTGCTTACGCCATTCGTTCAGTATTTGGAATAATTTTGTCAGCAATTCTTTAAGTCTACTAATTTAGTCTAGCTTTTAAGATCTACCAAAAAAAACAAGTTCATTTCTTTAGTTCCGACTATTTTTTTAGCATTTTACAACATTTATACAATCATGGTATGAAAATAGAACAGAATATTTGAAAAATGTATAAAAATAAATATAAGGCAAATAGAACCAAAACAGCAAAACCCGTAAAAAATAATATTCGTTTTAAAATTATGTGATATTTCAAAACTAATATAAGGCTCAACCCTAAAAATAAAATTCCAGAAGATTAGAACACTTAATTGGTTTTAGCATCGATACTTAAATAATAATTTCCAATGTCAAAATGGCCTTTAAGTTAGATAATCATGTAATGATGATTAAAAAAGCATGGATTTATACATACTATAGAGTGTTTATTATTTTTATTAGAGTAGATTTAAAAAAACAAAAAATACTGAAAAATAATCAAAACATGTATGTATAGGCAAGGTTGTTTTAGTTCTATATGCCTTATATTTAAAATATATATATATATATATATATTATTTTTAATTTACCGTACATAGTTTACATATTAATAGTAAGTAAAAGTTAAGATGTGTGTAATTGTTCTAAGTAAAACAAGTAAAAAAAAAAAAGAAAGGAAACGAAACTAATCGTTCTGCAGATGATCCCTTAGGTCTAGCACCCCTAAAGTAATAGCCTAAGTAGCAACGCCCAAAATCCAGCCTCGACTATAATATAAATATATATATATATATATATATATATATATATATATATATATATATATATATATATATATATATATACTATACCTACACCATTATAACTGACTAGTAATACTGCGTCTCGTATTTTAATAGTTTAACTACTCGTACAATAGTGACTACGTCGTGAACACGTAAATAAAATGTCTTACCGTCATTAATAGAGTGTGCCTCTGAATCGGTAGGATCAGCCCACCGAATCGGAGGATCCAATGGATTACCTTGAGCCACGTTTTTTTTTCATTAAATTTATTATTCTGTACGTGTAATTTCTTCGAATATTCATTAATTTTTCACAAATTCTTGATGTCTAGAAAACATATATACACATATATTATAAATATAATAAATTACAACTGTGGCCGTAAATCACGGCGGCTTCACGGTCGTGTTTTACACAATTCACGTGCGTTTAATGATATCCGTCACCCGTGTGTTTAGCTGTGGTTGACACTGGCGGAAAAGTACCTGTCGTCCAGGAACGTAGAGTGGCCCAAGGTGGAGCGGTTCTGTTTCAACGACACGACCAACCCGGACGACGAAGAGCTGGGCGTGCAGATCGTCAAAGACCTGCACCGGACCGGCTGCAGCCTGTTCTGCGGCTCGTCCGGTCTGGAGAACCAGGCCCTGCTGAAGCGCGTGCTGTTGGGCTTCGCCCGGTGGAACAAGGCGGTCGGCTACTGTCAGGGGTTCAACATGTTGGCCGCGCTCATACTGCAAGTGATGGAGAAAAACGAGTCGGACGCACTGAAGGTAGGCCTGGACCTCTAAGAGACTCGGGCGAAGGGTTTGAAGGGGGGTTGGGATGGGCGGTCGGGCGGATCCGTTGCGGGGGTTTGTGAAATCGTCGTGGAATCGACGAAAGTTCTACCCTTATTCGAGTCCCGAGAGATTCCAAAACAATAAATTCCACTCACGAATAACGGACGTAATTCAATATATAAAAAAAAAAAAGAAAGAAATAAATAAATAAAAAAAAACGTCACGCCGCCACGCCATCGACTATTTGCGTGTCTGTTTACCATGCGTGTAGGGTGAAATAAGTAAGATATATATTATATTCGTGGAAAATTAACAACAACATTTTAATCGCACATTCAACTTTATAAATCCGACTTAATTAACGTGATTGTTTTTACGAGCGCGCTGCGCAAAATAATAAAGCGTATACGAACGTCGGACTTAGAGACCTTTGTTTTATATTTTATTATTATTACTATTTTTATTATTATTATTATTTACTTTGTTAATTCGACCACCTCACACGAATAATAATAAGGCGATTTCATAATAAAATTTTTGTTCGCGTAATACAATTGTTTAGTTACGTATCGTAAGTACATACGGATAGGAAGAAAATATTACAAAAAATACGCACTACGAAAATATGTGATTTCATGAAATAAAGTTCAGTTGAAATTATTTACGGGTTCGCGATGCCGAAACACCGATTCTTCATTATGATTATTTTCTGAGCTTTGATATTTTCTACCGAAAACGGTTTCAAATGAACGTATACGATTAATAAAAGAATCACGCTTAAAATCTACAAATGATTTAGAGCACAAAAGGTTCCGAAAACGCACTTTTACCTCGAGGAATCAATTATTACAGACAATTACCAAAACACGAGATGAAATTTCGCAAAAATTAATCGCAAAAGACTTTTTAATAATTCTCGACAGTAAACTATTACCGTTAACCGTAATGTAAAACGTGATGGGTGTTGAACGTTAAAAGCAGGAAACCCCGTGGAAATCGACGTTAATGGGAAACAAAGACGAAACGTGATAATACCTGATGCGATCTCGTCGAGACCATCCCATACTTACCGGTCAACGGACACACGTTTATCCTTGTACGAAAATCACATCGATCGCCCTATTGTGGAAACTCGTTACTCTGTGTTACTCGATCTCGAAGACTTTACCATTTTTGTTTTTTTTTCTTCTGACTTATCTCTTCTCGCTTTTCGTTTTTCCACCGATCGCAGGTGATGATATACCTGATCGAAGGCGTGCTACCGGAAGGATACTTCGCCAACAACCTGCGCGGACTGTCCGTGGACATGGCCGTGTTCCGCGACCTGCTGCGCGTCCGTCTGCAAAACCTCTCCCGGCACCTGGACAAGTTGCAGACCGAATCCAAGGACTCCGGTAGGATAAAAAAAAAAAAAAAAAACAAACCGTTATTTCGTACATAAAATAAAATACATATAAATACATATACATATATATATATATATATACAGTAGTCACTCGATAATTCGAACCTTCATAATTCGAAAAACTCCATAAATCGAACTAAACGCTTGGTGCCCTAAAAAAACCTCTGTAATTAGAAGAAAATACATGTGAATCGGTCCCCTCGATAATACGAAATATCTGTCGGCGGAATACGCTCTACAATTCGAATTTTTTTTTGCCATTACCTCTACAATTCGAATTTCCTTAAACATGATAAATTTATAATGTACAATGTACATCGTACATATTTAACGTGATATGATAACGCTATGGATCAGATTGTGGCTAACAATTTAACACAAAATAAAATAAGAGATTTCTTCAATACGAGTATGTTACATAATGTAATATATTGTAATAAATAAGTAAATATCAGTTAATAAATATATGTAATATGTAAAATAATAAATAAATGTCCATTAATTAATATTTGCAATATGTCATAAATAAATAAATAAATGTCGATTGATAAATATTATACTTACAATAATTTTTCACTTCTCTTGAATTCGAACTTCTCCCCCTCCCCCCGATTATTCGAACACTCGGTAAATCGAAAACCTCTACAAATCGGATTTTTAGCTCGGTCCCCTGAATTTCGAATTATCGATTGACTACTGGTATATTAGGTATATTAGCGACGTATGTCGCGACCGTGTCTTTACTTTTATCGCGTGTCATGTGACGTCATTTTGTGCGTGTGTGCATGTGCCGTCGAACAGGGACCAGCTACGAGCCGCCGCTGACCAACGTGTTCACGATGCAGTGGTTCCTCACGTTGTTCTGCAACTGTCTTCCACAGCGCACGGTGCTCCGGGTCTGGGACCTGATATTCCTCGAGGGCAGCACGGTGCTGCTGAAAACCGCGCTGGCCATCTGGGACGCGTTGTCCGAGTGAGTACGACCGCGTTTTATCGCGTAGTCCGCGTACGACGTCTTCTCCGCGTACGCCAATCATGTTCATACGTGTTATACATATACATATGTTACCGTCATTGTCGGTGATTCTGACGACGACGGTTGTGACTAAGTGATATCAGTAATGACGGTGCAAACAGCTCAATGTGGGAAATTGGCGAATACTTATCGTTATGTGATGAAAATTTTCTTGATTTCGAGAGTACACTAGAGTTAGCGAAAGAAAAAGAAATTACTCTTCGAGAGACCGCCGGACATAATAGTGTTGCTAGAGGGGTCAAGGTTATCCAATGTGCAAAACTGAATGTTTAAACAATCTATGTGCTGGTCGAGCAGCGAAAAAATATTTAATGCAAAATGTCGCAGTAATACGTCGTGTGAGAATAAATAAAATAATATATTTTAATGATAAATTTAAATTGTTTCAAATATATTATTAGATTTTTTGATTTTATGGTGAAATATTATCCACTTTGACTATAGTCATTTCTAGTAATGACTGACATCCGACATTGACGGTAACATGTATATATACATAAATATATTATATACGTATGGTAGACTCTTGACAGTTCGAAAACCTACGCGAGTCGAACCAAACGCCTCGAGATAACACCCTGAGAGATGACGCCTTTATGATTCCAAAACTAAAAAAACGCGTGCGTTTCGCCCCCACGATAAACTGAAAACAATTAAGCGCGAGACGGCGGTGTTTCGAATGTTTTTTATCCGAAACCACTATGATTCGAATTTTTTTTTTTTAGTTGTTCTTGTTCGTAAGCTCAAAATATATTCAATTTGAAATGTCAAAATTCGGATCGACTAACGTGCTCGTATCCGATTGAGAACCCTGCATGTAATTTTAACATCAAAAAATAACGACAGTTATGGTAGTTCATAAAATAATTTATAATTATTTTTATACAAACATTGTCATGATGAACGGGTGTGTAATAAAAATGTTGAACACTTTTCAATTCGAATCATATACTATATTTCCCTCGACAGTATTGACTCTCTCACAATATCGAAAATGTATCTTACTATTAATCGAATTTTCAGTTCGATCCCCTCAATTTCGAAATATCGAGAATCTACTGTGTATTATGATGCAGAAAATGGTAGGTCTTTGGAATTTTCAATCGTGTTTCGAGCGGAATTGACGGAATACGTTTTGACGCCCGACCTAGTCTTATAATATTGAAACTCAAATTCACAAGATTTCGTGTTACGTGCGGGCGCGTGCCACGTCGCTAAAGAGTTTATTGTGCGTGGTTCTATGGAATTTTTCGAATGCCATTCGTTTATGTGTCATATCGAACACTTCAGGTGCTTTTTTTTTACGCGTTTTTTGATGTTTAGGTACGATAAATTGTTTATGCCCCATCACGTTTGAAAGCTGTTCGCGGGCAAAATTTAAATTTTTTAATTGCGTTTCCTAATTAGTAGATTCTTTTCATAATAATAAAAACTAAATTAACATTTTTGTACAATGCGTTTAGTTTAAAATTATGCCGCCACATTAGCATAAGTTATTACGAATACCTTTATTTTCGGTTATTTATTACATAACGGGTGAAATTGAAAATTATTATTCTCATTAACATAATAAGTAATAGTACTAATAATGGCATATTATAGTAAAGTTAAAATCACAGCGTAATGCGCGCTCGATATTATATTTTTATATAGTTATAGTCGAACGAAAAGAACTATAAATTATGAAATTAAATTTGTATTTTTTTTTTCACTTTTTCACCCGTATTAAATGTTTATATCCACTTCGCGGAACAGAACTAAAACTAATTGAATTAATTCCAACTCGTATTAGGAGTTTTACGAACTCGCGTGTTCTCAGACCGTGGTCTCGAAATTGCAACGTTAATACGTGCACGTGGTGAGCGTCTTTCGTAAAGATCCATTAAAACTTATTGGGGATTTTAGTTTCAAGAGAACATATCGTGTTGCATATGTATGTTTGAACGGAGGTATTCCGCAACGTTATTAGCGTTCCTGCTAAATGTACTAGAACGATACCTATACATAATATATACGTATATAGATTTATATAATTATATAGCCGTGCGCAGTCTTAAATGCACACGGACGAAACTTTGGATAATATATTTTTGTGCTAACGGTATTTTTAATCGTCGTTCGAAACGAAACTGTCCCGACTTGCAGCCGAATAATGACGGTGACCAGCGCGGACGAGTTTTACAGCATCATGGCCGTGCTCACCAGGGAAATGCTCGAGTTCGGTTTAATGGACGCCAATAATTTAATCAACGTGAGTATATTATCGACGCGCGTCGACGGCACGGTCGTTTGGTATCACGAATGAAAACGATAATAACACGCGTACGTTCGACATGTTTTCCGGCCGCGCGCAGACGATCAGCACAATGAACGAGCTGGTCGAGGTCAAAGAGCTCCGGGAGAGGTACCGGTACAACATAAACCCGTGGGTCAGTCACATGGCGAAACGGGGGCTGAGGCTGTTTTACACGGAGTCCGACGTGGAGGAGACGGACAGCGACGACGACGCGGACGGCAGATCGACGACTGTGGCCACGAGCAACGGCGGCAAGGACGGCTCGAAGACCAAAAGTACGTTTACAAAGTCCGGAGAGAATAATTATTCGCGTCTGACGATGTTTATTTTTTATTTTTTTATTATTTTTTTTTTTTTACAGACAACAAGACCGGCAGGAGTGCTAGACAGCCGATTCCCACGTTGGAGTCCGAGAGGGAAAAAGTGGCGCTCGATATATCTTCGTTGAAGAAACAGTACAGCAAACTCAAAGAAAGGCAAAAACAAGTGCAGGTCATCTTGACAGGTACGCGGACGCGTGAAACCGTCGCAGTCCGACTCGTCGACGTCGATGTTGTTCCTCTGCGCAAGAGTGGTGGCGTGACGAGAATCACCTCGTCACGGGGGCTCCCGCGCGCTTTTTCGTCGGTCAAAAAAAAAAAAAACAAATTTAACCTAAAACGACATTTTGTTTTCACAGCCGCCTGCAGCGGACAAAACTTCATCGGCACGTCCAACTCGTCGGCCATGAACCATCTGTTGTTCGGCAAAACGGCCTTGCGGTGCACTTCGATCGGACCCATACCCGGCTCCATACCCTTGAAGTACATACAAGACGTCAAGAAACCGGAACCCAAAACAGGTATGAACCAGGGACCGCGGGGGCATTACAGATCCGCCGGGGCGGGCGCGGGCTTCTCGTGACGACACATACTCTTTACCCGACCGTCCGCCGATCGGCACCGAACGAAAACCGCACGGTTATATTTTATTCGTTCGGTGCGATTGATAAAAATCGTCGTTTTATCGTCCGTATCTGCACGTCATGGCAGCACCTACGCCTGTCGACGATTCCGACGCGATCGTGTGTTCGCATTGTCGGCATAATATATACTATACATATATTATATAAATATAATATACTCGGTGTACGGCGTTTTTACAAACTGTTCGCGTGACCGAATTCAATGTTCACCGTGTGGCACTGAACGCGATTCCGACGCGAGTTACGAGACGAGTTCGCGGTGTCTCGCGGCAGGTCTTCGACCCGTCCCGGCTCAGACACGACGGCGCGCCAGCCCTACCACGGGGTCACGTTTTCGTGTTGATTTCCCGTGTAGGGGGGTGGATTCGGGCGACCGCGGTGCCCCAGTGACTGGCACACGCCCCCGACGGACTCTGACGCGTTCCGAAGTCCGATCGCCAGTGATTGTCGTGCGATCGTCTGCTCAGGTTATACGACGTCGTCGGGGCGGCGTGAAAGACGTGACACGTTGTCGAAGCGGTGGACGCGAACGGTGGAAACGAAACACTTTTTGAACTGTAGCGTTGTTGTAAACGTACGAATTAGTAAAAACCAATACGGTGTGTGTACGTAGGGGATTTTGTTTTTTTCGTTCTCGCACTTCGCGTAAATGTCAACGAAAAAAAACCCATCCGTACGCTTCACGGCAAAGGCGAGACGGGCTTTACTCTCCATTTGTCGTACTGGCTTTATCATACGTCATATATTTTATAGAGTTTATTTTACCGTCGGCTTGGTTTACGCGCACGCGGCTCGTGTAGGCCGGGTGTAAACGTCAGACTGTTGGGAAAAGAACGTTTCTCTTCATTATCGTCGTCATCCCGTATTCACAAAACGTCGGTGCCGGTTTTCGGTCTGTGCACGCGTACGCGTTATAACACAGTATACGCAAGGAGTGGGGGCTGAACGTTTGGGCTCGACCATGGGGGATAGTGATTCTAGCACTCTCACAAATATCAAAACTTTAACAATGGTTTGAATTTATTATTTTAACATTCACATTTTGCAGTATTTTATGTTCGACTTATAGGATAGATGAAAAGTTTGTTATCAACAACAATAATAATTACCGTAAATATTATCAATAGGGCTAGGATTTACATGCAATAACAAATTGTAAAATATGCATTTGATTTACTAAAATATGCAAAAATATGCAAAAACAAATTTTTACTATTTATTGATATATATTTTTATCGTGATTCATAATTTATTATTATTACATTAAATATAAGTTTATATTATTACACGCTACTATGATATGTTGTTTCAAATTTTCAAATATGAACGACCGGCGATTTTAACGTAGAATAGATTTATACTGACTAAAACTTCTTTCCACATCACACGAGGTTATTGGTGCATATTTGAATGACGCGATTTTCCCTGGAGTTAGATTAATATTAATATCTTCTTCTTCATTTTCATATTCGCCGTTTATAATTCTATGAATTTTTGATAGTGTTTTAAATCCCCAATTTTTTTTTAGTAGAAAATCCATTTTAGTTTTTACCAATTCTGCTGTTCTCCCCTTACATTTATTCAGTTTATCTTTCACATTTAAAATAGTGTTTAAACCTTCGCCAAGAGATAGTGTACTTTTTTCTAGGTTAGTAATAGCTTGGATGAAAAAACAAAAATTACTTTTTAAATAAGCTAAATCATTTTGTAAATGTTTGTCTTCAAACAATTATTTTGATTTTTTAATTGATTCTGCTTCGTCGTCTAAATGTATTTATACTGTATATTTACAATTCGACGGATAAACCAAAAACTATCGATATTATGAAATAAACGCCATTTGAAATTAACTATAATTTATAAAAATTTAAAAATTTAAGTTAAAAAAAAATAAAAAACCTTAAAATCTATAAATATGCAATTATATGCATTGTGTTCAAAATATGCAAAAATATGCAAAAAAAAAATGTATTTTATTTAAACGAGAGTAAGCAAAATCGTGGACAAATCTGACAAACAATCGATTTGGACTTAAGGAAAAAAACATACAAATGCATATAAATCCTTGCCCTAATTATCAATAATGATTTCATGATTGAAGAACGTTTACCAGTTTTCGAATTCCAAATACGATCTCACTCAGTTTTTCAATGTACGATCGCAATTTTTCAAGTATGTGGATGATTAATAAAAATTGGTTGACGTCAATTATGCTAAAACAGTTTATAGGTTGGTATATTTTAAATATAGTACGAGTTATTACAAATTACTTAAAAAAACAGAGCCAGTTTGAGGTAGTTTTCGTTGGAAATTTAGAAAAAATATTTTGAAATAATTCTGTGTGTCAGTACATGATGTGCATTTATTTATATATATATATATATATATATATATATATATATATATATATATGTTCATATATGTGCATTATACAGTGTGTTCATAAAAAGAACAAAATGCATAAACAGTGAATATTTCTATAAAAACGATTAAAATTCACTGAATTTCTCATTTGTCCTAAGGGGTTTGAGAGGATAATGATTTGAGGTTGATTAAGGGCAGAGGGTATAAGCTATTTACAATTTTAGCGCTGTCTATAATGTAGGTCTAGTTATGCCTATTTCAGGAGAACATGTCCCTCATGACAACGACGACGTAATTATAATTATAACAATAATAGTAACTTAAGTCTGGATTTGTGTGAATTTTCATATTTTTATTGAGGATATGCAGTTCGTTGAAAGTACAAAAAATGTTGAAAATTTGTATATTGAAAAAAGTTTTTAGCGCATATAAATTCGTATTTTACGGGTAACGGCATTTTTAAAGAATGAAAGAACGTAGTGCATTCAAGCATATTTTATAAAAAAAATTTTAAAAAAAAGTTAAAAATAAAAATAATATAATTCACTTTTTTGTTTAACCACTCGATTTTATCAAAGAAATTGTGTGCAGGTACGTTAAATTGCCGAGTTGATTCGCCAATTCCGTTTCACTTGTAACATATTGTAGGTGCAGTACTAGCTGTTTCATGAAAATATCAATATAAATAATTTTAAAACTCGTAATTGCGTACGATATTCATATGAGTGTAATTGCTTAAAAAAAATAAAGGTATTTTTTCCAAATTTTTCGTACTAAAACGAGAAACTTAGAGAACGATATTGAAACGAGCGTTTCATACGACACAAACGCATACGTCTGAACAAAAGCACGTCGGGTGCATAATATTTCAAAACTTTTTTTTTGTCGTTCAACCGTGTATTATTTTGAGCTTTTACGAGCACGTGAATCCAGACTCGAATAATAATAATTAAAATAATAGTGTCATTACGATTGTTCGCTGCTAACCGGCATGGTGTGCGTGTGTGTGTGTGTTTTTGTTCGCGTTTCAGAGCCGAGAGTGCGCGAGAAACGGACCGCCTCGTCGCCGTCCTCGTCGTCGACGTCGTCCACGTCCACCGAGCTGTGCGACGACCCCGCGTCCGACTGCTGCAGCGAACGGTCGGTGAACGACGAGGGCGGCGGTGACGGCTTCGTCGACGGTGACGGCTTCGTCGACGGTGACGGCTTCGTCGACGGTGACGGCAAAGGCGACGACTACGACGACGGAAGAGGCGACGGCGACCATTGTGATAGAACGACGACGATAGACCGGGCCGGTGACGACGACGACGACGACGAGACAGTGACGGCAGTGACGACCGAACCGGTTCCGGCGGCGGGAGGTCGTCTCGCGTACGTTTTCGACGGCGACGACGACGACGACGGCGGAGACGTGAGCCTGGCCGAAATCCTGCGGGCCAACTCGGAAGTGTTGAGCCGGATGTGCGGCGGCGGCGCCGGTGGTGGAGACGCTTCGACCGAGACCCCCGACGACGTGTCGGCGGCCAAGGCGGCCGCGACGGAAGACTTGGACGAACGGTTGCCGGACCTGATCAGCGACATCGACGCGTTCGGCGGATCGCTGGGCACCGGGGCGGAGACGGCGGGCGCGGCACGCCGCCGGGACTCGTCCGAGCACGTGGTCGAGTCGGCCGAGTCCTGCGGCGCCGACCGGGAACGGCCGTCGTCGCAGCCGTGCCGCGTCCGCCCGGAACCGGAGGGACGCGACGGCGACGGCGACGGCGGGTGCGACGGCGGTTGTGACGGCGAAGGCGGGCGCGACGTGGGCGGCCGCCCCGGGGAGGACGCCGGGTCGCCGCCGCCGCCCGCCAAACCGTTCGCCCCGTTCCCGTCGAAAGTCAGGCAACCCAAACGGCTCGGCATCGAGTTGGGCCTGTACCGCGACGGTTCGAATTGATTTCTTCCTTTTTGTTTCCACGCGAATAACACAGTAATAATAATAACGTTTGATGACGATAATACATTTGTACGAAAAAAACAAAATCGAAACAAAAAAAAAAAACCAAAAACAAACAATCATCGTTTAAATATTTTTTATATGAAATACCATTGTTTCCGACAATATTTTATTATTACTATTATAATATCTTTATTATTATTATTATTATTATTATTATTATTGATATTGTATCACGAGCATTCGATGCGAATGTGATCAATACACTATACTTGTACAGGCCGCGCAGCTTTTTTCTAGCGCAGTCTATACAAGCGATCGACTCGTTTCGTGTACGCTCGGTTTTTTGGTTTTGTTTTGAATATGTTTTTTGACTCTTTAGACTTTGGAAGTTGTACCACACATGTGATATTTTGTAAAAAAAAAAAAAACAAAAAAAAAAAACCTAACTGATCGTTTCTTCTTGTATTCTGCATAGTACAATAATAATATGATAAATAATTATTTATTTAGTAAGAGACGCGTTAAAATAATAATTAATAATACGATAGCTTGTAACGACGACGCCGATATATTACCACGTAGTCGTCGATATTTTCATTGATTGAGCTTTGTTCGTTATATTTTTTTGTGTTTTAATGTATTTTTATTGTATACTCTTTATATACAGGTTATATCGTACGTTATATTTATTTTTTTGAGAATCTGTTGAATGTCATCGTATTAATATAAATACGTAATTATGTATTGCTCATTCTACAAGAAAAAATCTAAACGTATCCACAGACACACACACAAACATACAATATACTTGATGTTATTGATTGTGAAGTATGGTGTGCGATTAAATCATTTTAATAAATAATCGGTTTACTATTACATAAATATTGTACATCAAATAATATATTGTAAACTAAATATTATGTAACATACATGTCAACTATATAATATTCATTTATGTTTTGTGCTTTTTATTATTTTTTTTTATTATTATTTGACGGACATGTTCGGAGAGAAAAAAAATCTATATTATTAAATAAACTAAACATTTTCCAACTATAGGTTACCTATGCATGATGCAAAGTGACATTTTGTTTATAAAAACATTGATAATACACTTAGGAAGAAAAATGTTATAAAATGAATACAAAAATGATGAATGATAATCAATTTTACTGTAAGTGTTTAAATTCAAGCATAATCTAACAGTTACAAAAATTCGTATTTTGTTATTTAAAAAAAAATAGACGTGTTATTTTATATTTTATATATCATCGATTGATAAGTACAAACTTCCAAGATGTTTTTTTTTTTTTAGGAAAACGAGAAAAATATTCTTGTGCGTTTGTATTGTCTATAATAATATATTGTAATTATTATTACATTCTCATTCGACTTTGAATTTTTTAGTTTACTTTAAATTATTAATAGTTTTACTGAACTATTGAACTTGAATTACAAAAAATTATAAATAATTAAAGTTTAAAAATAAATTTTAAGCACAAAATGAACGAAACAATGAAGATAACATCTACACCTTGTAGTATCATAATTTATCACATTACTATACGTATATGCATACGAGTCTATAAACGTTTAATGATTATAAAACACACGTGAGTCAACAAAAAAAAAAAAAACAACGTTAGCCTGAACTTTGAAATAAAAGCAGCCGTTAAAATCTGAATCGTATTTCGAATTTACATTTACCTGATAAGCATATTGTTATTAATTATTTCATAACAAAATTATGAATAAGTGACTTACTACTAGTCCCATCAAATACCTAAAGCAAAAAAATTAGACACCCTTGCATTACACTTGTAGTATAATCACATCTATTCGACATTGAATTAAAGAAATTCAAACTTACAATCGAGCTTGCATCAACAACAAAAATCACCTACTCCACAATATTATACTCATCTCCCTTCGTGAAGAAAATATAGTCGAATTTGACGATTGCGATCATTGGCTAGTAATTCAAATTATCGAAATCTTATAAACACAATGCTTCTTAATCTTTTTTACCCAACGAGACGAATTTACTCCCGAAAATGTATCGGATGTAATAGTATTGTATTTACATTTATTATGAAATGCAGTTTTAAATACATACAATTCTTGTGACCCACCGTAAATTGGCGAGGACCCGACAGTGGAACGTAGTCTGCAGTTTGAGAACCGCTGAACGATAGGTTATAATAACATAAAAACAAAATTTAACCTGAGACAATTTTATTTTTGAACAACTTTACATAATACTAATGACAAATGGATTTTCAAAAACTTTGCAAAATGATAAAAATAAAACTGTTATACTGTGTATATTTATAAAAATAATATTGTATGTTTATATTCTTATTTTTAACATCAACAATTGTATTAAGCTATATCATAATTTATTGAAACGAAAAAAATAAACTATCGCGTGTACAACGGTAATCAAAAAATCCAATAAAAAATTCCTTCGGAACTCGTGAACCACAAATTTTTTTTGTCTTTAAAAAGAATTTACACCCATATTAGAATAGCGAAGCGTTATATTCTTGTAAATTGCAATCGTCAATGTATAATTTTATGTGCAACAAAATCAATAGGTTGTTTTATAATTTGATGTAGAGAAAAAAATTAAAATAACAACAAACCGGTATTAATAAGAGTAAACATGACAAGTATTGAAAAAACCAATTGATTCTTATGTGCACGAAAGTATTTTTTACGTTCGATAAAACAATATTTAAAATCAAATGGGTGTAAGTACTTATATATATATATATATATATATATATATATATATATATATATATATATATATACAAATATAGTTACCTGTAAATATCACTAGTTTAAACAGTGCCGTATTTACCAGTAAACACTATAAGCTAGTGCTTAGGGCGGCAAATAATTTTTAATATTAAATTTTTACTATTTTAGTAAACTTTAAAAACTTTAAAATAAGTTATTTATATAACATGGGTTGACAATTGTGTGTTTATCTCTGTACCTAATCACAAAAAAAAACCAGTAATTAGTTAATGCAATAGAGGGGTCTCTGTAAATTGCGTCCCATTTCAAATTTGTTATGTAAATTTCGGCCCGGGTATATTTTATACATACGTAAATTGCGGCCCGGGTATATTTTATATATACGTAAATTGCGGCCCGGGTATATTTTTGTACATATGCCTATCTAACTATTTCTTATTAATATGTAAATTACGTCTAAGCCTTTTTTCCACAAAACCCATATTTTCCTTCCCATTTTTCAGACTTAGGACTATAACTATAACAGACTTAAAACTATCTATACAAATATTATTATCATCAAATTTCAAAAAATACTTACACGTTTTAACTGTGCAACACCAACGTTGAATATCATTGTTTAGAAATTTATGAAAACGAAATTTGAAACCATCAACTATTTTCAACGTTTTATTCCTTTCACTTTTCATAACGTCCATTTTTATTAGATTGAAAAAAAATACTGTAAACTGTAGAGCAACCACATATATATAAAACAACTAGATAGCCGACTCAACGAATAAAATGGAAGTCTAGAATCCATATGCGAACAGGGCAAAATATGATTAATTAATCCATGACATTTTATATTATTCCATGAAATATAATTTTTCTGTGATTGAAACCAAAGATATAATATAAAAATGTTGTTTTATATATCAGTTATCTTTTTATATGGATTCGGATCGAAACACAATAATTGTTCGATTATAATTTATAAACCTTAAACAATAAAGTGCAATTCAAGTAATTCAACATCATGGTGGTTTATTGTTCTGTGTCTGGTTGTGTCAATAGGAGACTGAAAGGAAGCAAAGTTCATTTTTTTTCGTAAGTTCCTGGGCCGCAATTTACGTATGTTTTAAAAACACTCGGGCCGCAATTTACGTATGTTTTAAAAGTACGCGGGCCGCAATTCACATAGTATATGACCATGACCGTACTTATAGGGACGCAATTTACCGACTCCGCAATAGAGAACGAGAGCTCATACTGTGGCATGTTCTATGGTATTATTACTACAAAATGGACTTCGGTGCCATAATAGATGATTTTGCGACTCAAAAGTCGCACAGAAATGAGTACTAGACATTAACTATTTAATTTTGAATACAATAATTAACTATTTAAGTATTTATTACTACCATGTTTTTTATCATTATATTTTATATCATATTTTTTATAATTAAATTTTTTATATGAATGTGTATGTATACATTTTTATAACAGCTGTATATTTTTATTTTTCATCATTAAAATTTTAAGTAATAAAGAAAAAAAAAAAAATTGTACGATTTAATAACATTTTAGACTAGAAAAATATTTATATTAAAAGGCGGCAATTTAATGTGTACTTAAGGCGGCACAATGGTTAAATCCGGCACTGAGTTTAAATGATAATCCATTCACATTTCATGATTTGTTTCAAAAAATTATATGTAACAAATACTATCCAAACTATTGTGAAATACCAGTAAGTAATTATATTCTGCTGACGATAAAGTTTAAATATACGTCATATTAGATAAAATTTAGGACAAAAGTATTAAATATAATACTTTTTAGTATTTTATGAATTATTTGAAATATAGAATAAAGACCAACATTCATAATTCAAATTCATATTATTTATGAAATGTACAATTTAATATATTGCATTTCAATCAATAAAATGTTACCGAATAATATGATTGATGGTAAAAAAAAACTTTCGAACAATTATGCCAAATATTGCATTTTATTTACCTACCATTTTTTTCACATTACAAACAATATTATTATGTTTTTAAAAAGTTTAATTAATTGTGTCCTTTACAAGGTCTCTGTCCCTTTGTAGTTTAGGACAAAAACATGCGTTTTCTTAACAAACGTGTCTTGTGAGTTTCATCAGTACTTCTAATTACGTGGACGGAAACAGATTTGAATTCTAAATAAATTCTTCTGTATATCCTAAATCACCTTTTTTCAATTTTATTTTTATTATTTTTAAACGACATTTTTCAATACTCAATTATATTTATTTTCACAACTCTATAAAGTAGTTTATGATATAAATCTATAAAAAAATCAAATTAAATAAAACTCTATTGTAGTATACAAGGAAAACTTTATGAAGAATTCAAATCTGTTTTCATAATTGATTTCGGTCCCCGTACTGATGAAACTTTACGAGCATGTCTGTTACGAAAATACATGTTTTTTGTTCTAAAATACAGAAGGACCCGGGGGCCCCTTAATACAGTAACGAATAATCATTATCATCGTCCATTGTATTTCTGAACAACTTTTTCCGTATCATATTTTTGTTTTATTTTTTCGAAACATTTAAATACGTGTATAAAATAAACGACTGAAACGAGCACGTTGTCGACGTAGTTTTACGTTTGGTACACACAGACGGCAGTAACGCGACATGACGGACAGCGCATATTGCCGTCAGTTATCACAATAACAATGGCGTACACCGGATATGCAATAAAATGCAGTCACGTATTACGACGGCCAAAACAACGATGGTCGTGAAAACCACAATACTACGATAACGATAATTATTGTTAACCATAAGGCGCTAAGGCATAAGGTGCTCGTGATACAATTTGCAGTTTTCGTCTCGCGTACATGTGAAAAATAAAGTTTGACACGCGCACAAACGTATAGGCATAAACCACGCTGGACTGAACCGAGCGTGAGTTTAACAGCGTTCGAATTGTAAAAAGCACAGGAATAAATTCACCTACGTCGAAGCGAAAATCTCGTTACAGAAAGTCAAACCTCTGATCGTTACTGGTTTGAACGTGCAGCGTAGCTTTTCCCGGGATCAAACAGGCCATTTTCTTGCAATTTCCTACTCGTTATTTCTGTAGATCAAAGGTGAACCGAAAATCACTGTTTCGCCTTGTGTCATAACACCTTTAACACGATACACCGCGACATAATATTTTACTGGTGCTCAACGAACGAGTTTTATAAAATTACGAGCGTAATATCATCCACACCTGTCTTATGCGAAACGAGCGATCAAACAATAAATAACAACCGCCGGTTGCGCTGCATCCTTTTGTAACTAAAATACTACAGATCATTTTGTTTACTGATAAATTATACGCTATCGTTTTTTTTTCTTTCTCCTAATATAGTACCGAAAATGAGTAACGGCCATTGTTAGTAAAAACGTATTGCCGTAAGTAACAACATTATAATATAGGCCCGCAAAAAACGCGTGACCAATCGTTCCTCGAAAATAATTAAGTTTGGGTGCAGCATTCGCTATGACCAGTATGCACCACTGTGTCTGCAGTGGTAGGCGGTGAACAATCGTTAATAATTTCGTTTTTAAAATCGTCTTCTCGGAGCAGATTACGAGTCCGCATGAAATTTAACAAAAGAAAATATACTTCGTGACGATATTTTTCAGACGAATATATTCCCCTGGCGCCGTATAGAGTAATAACTTCAGATCATCGGATACGGTTTTATAGCATACTTACTTTTGGACACTGCGAGTGCTACGTTTTTCGGGGTCCGAGACAAACGGTATTGAAAGGGGCCTGTGGATGTTAGAAAAAGAAATTTACGAGTTAAACCTATTACCTCCCCGTAACAAATCCCAAAAACCATATTATAATTATTTCTCCAAATCTATGTACAAAACTAGCCGAATCACTCTTTGCTATCGTGTTAAAATCAATGAAAGTAAAAAAAATTGACACATTTTTTTAAAAGTTTAAATTCTAGATTACTCATTAAAAAAAAATTTAGTTAAAAAAAAATTTCAGCTTATGCTAATATGTCAGAGGACATTCAGCCCACGGCTGTATTAACTCCTCCAAAAGACGTAGAAGGTAAAAAAGGAGTGTCACGAAGAAGACCCGTTCTGAACACCACAATAGCTTCAGAAACATTTTTGGAAGCCAAAATTTGTCGCTTGATGCAATGAGTAGGGATGCTAGAGAAGAATACAAAGTGCAGATGAAAATCTTAAGTTTAAAGTCGCTTCAAAGGAAGAAAAATTAAAACAGGAGAAAATTAAGACTGAAATACTGAAACTCCAGATCCAACGTGAGACTGGAACAGAATGAGTATTTGATGACAATAATGAGGCTGATTAAGTGATAACATAGACTGATAATTTTTTGTTATATTTATTATTATTTTGTTTTAATTCAAGTTTTTATAATATTATGTTTTTTAAGTGATATACCACAGAATCAGACTACTAGATAATTTATTTTTATTTTTATGTTATGCATTTTAATTTTTGGTTTTTATAATTCTTTAATAAAATATATTATACCTCAGAACAAAGATATCTGAGATCATATTTTATATTATTATATTTTTTTTTTGTTTGGAACACAAAAAGGAAAAAGAATATGGTTAAACAATAATTTATTTTTAAAAACATGTTGTAGGTGAGTAAACATATTGCTTAACACTAAACATTTTCAAGACATTTTAAATATTTGCACTTACAAATAGTTAACATTTTGGCAATAGTAAGTTTTTGAGTGACACCTTTATTATGTTTGGTGCCTAACTTCAATTATTATTCTTCTTTTGATTTTCAACGACAAATTAAACAATGAACTCATACGAATTAATACCACGCTGTAAATATATTTATTATTAATTAGGTAAGTAATGTAATGTAAAAGCTATTGATTTGGCATTTGTACACCATTTACAAATAATTAACATTTTGGAAATAGTACGTTTTGCTTTATCTCTCTTATTTTATTAGATTATTGACTTTAGTGATGTTATTTTTGATTTTGAACGACAAATTAAATTATAAACGTATACTTATATATCATCATGCAACACAATTATTAGGAGCTATTTTTAAAATGGTAGATGGCGTCGTGAATTCCATTTTTAAATGTGCCTAGGTAAAAAGGAAGTTTAATAATAATTATTGAAAAAAATCGTCATTTGGACTGTATAAATTATTTATACAATCCAAATGACGATTTTTGAAAATAAAACGGACACTACCGGTCAAATGAACTGGAAAACAGTTTTAATATCTTTTTAGTCACCGCAACAGTCAGTGAGCTATAAACATAGGACTGATTTGAGGAACCAATAATTATATATTATAATGTTGATGATTTGTCATAAATAATGACTTAATCTTGTATCCAATCAATAATTAAGAGTATATAAAATTAAAGACTACATGTGATTCATCAATACAATATTATACGAATAAAACACAAGGTTTTTTTATGCAGAAACGTAGTTAAAATACAAATTATAAATGTATATTATCGTTTGTATCATTTTAAAAGGCGCGTTATTGGAATGATTGGCTTAGGAAGAAGAATGAGTATAAGCATAAATGAATATTAAAAATAATTTAGTTGATCAAATTTATTGAGTTACTTATGGATATTCACCTGCTTTTCAAATATTTCTCAATAATTTTTTTATTAATGTACTATTTATATTTAATTTTGTCTTTTCGAAAATGTCAACCATATTGTGTCTACATACGTTTTATCGTAAAACATCAAAATACGATTTAAAAATGAAATATCACGATATTAATAAAATAATGTATGAAATAAAAAATCAAAAAACATTTGAATTAAAATTTTTCAAAACCGTTATCCCGGTAGGTATCAAATGACATATTTTTCTAACGAGTGCATGAAAATATAACAATGATTGATAAGTACATAACATACATTTACTACGAAAATTAATTCTCCATATAAATAAACATTAAATCATTTATTGATGAACCTACATTGAATAATTATCATACGTTAGAAAATAATATGTTGGCTATTAGAGTGTTTTATACGATATCGATATATATGGGTAACCAAGGTTGCTTTAAATATTTTGTTGTAATAACGCGATCGAATCGAATTTAATTTAGTCACTAATAATAATAAAAATAATTTCTAGTTATTTGATTATACTGACCAGACAAGAGCAATTTATAAACATCGCGAATATTTTATCATTAGCATATTTACATATTTTTCATAAATCGCAATGAGTTATCTACTGTATTTCGCTAAGAGATTCATTAGCAGTTTGACATATTTCACGTCATCCTCGGCGTCAGATGTCGAAAACACAAGTAAGTTTAAAATTCACAGTACGTATAGTAATGCATGATAAAATTATTTCAGATTTTTATTAGAGTCACTAATTTGATGAGTTTTATATGAATTTGTGCATTTCCTAGATCAAATCTACAAAAATGCAATTTAATCTATGTTCCACATTAGTGTCCGGTGCTTGAAAAACCGCTTTCATATTTCCGAAATGTCCAAAATTTCCACGAACACCATATTAAATACATAAAACGATGAAATATATTTAATTTTTAATATAACCATTGGTACACACTCACGTTGAAAAATGTTGAAACTAAAATATTATTTTTATACACAGAAAATGAAAACGCATTCATTCGAGTGCTAGAAGAAAAGAATGAGGAAATCGCTAAATTAACATCGATGAATAAATATTTGATCGATGTTAATTATGTATTAAATAGAAAACTTGAATCTTTTGAACGCAAATTGGCTGAATGTAATATGTTTTTCTCATTGAAAATATGACATTCTAAACTCGAGTTACAAATACTCACTTGAAATTTTAGTGGATTCCCGTCACTCATATTTATTGACAGACTACGGAATGTCGAAAAATCCAGAAAATGTTCAACTGGTTCAAATGACTCAACAATATGAAATGAAGACGTCCATGATGGAAAAACAAATAGATCATTTGAATAGAGAATTAAACAGAACCAACGGTAATGCTATTGATTATAAATATAAATGTTTGTTTTAAAACAGTAAAATCCGATACGTATATTTTGATTATGACACGTATACTGTTGAATGTGATTTGCAGAAAAATTCAAGGAAGACATGGACAAAATGCTACGGAAATACGATAAACAAAAACGTTTACTTTGTTCTATCGAAAGTAAGTCGCTAACAGTCGGTTTTTTTCGTCCAACAGTTTTATTTTCACACGCATTAAAAAACTAAACTCACTCGAGTTTTACCCGGGGTGTCACACACGTTTACACGAAATAACGTTTTGTTGTACGTTCGTACACTTATATACTTGAACAACTCCTCGACGGTCAACACACGTGTACACTGTTTCGAAAATCGAAATAACGAAATGCTACCGATATCCGACATTTTCAATATTACAAACGAGTGAAACCTTCACAATAAACTCGTGTTTCGTTGCCGCAGGTAACATGGCGAGAATGTCGACGCGCGTGGACCGCAACGACCAGAAGATCGACAGCATGGTGATCACTGGATCACTGGCCGGCTCGAAGGGTCGTCGGAGGTCCTCGTCCCCGAGGAGAGACCACCGTGGTGACGGACCACGAGCCGCGTCGCCTCCGAGGGCGGCGACCGTACGTACGACCGTCCAGGCCCCGCTGCCGCCGCCGCCGCCGCCGACGCCTGCGGTTATTCCGGGCCGGAGCGACGGTACGACCGTAGAGCCGCCGACCGCGTGCGCTCCGACGGTCAGTCGGGCGCCGCCGGCCCCGGCGTCGTCAGGACCAATGAGAATCGCCTTGTCACCGGCGATTTTAGCGACCGTGAAACTGAGGTCGAGCCAAGCATTTAAGGAGAACGGAGTAATGACCCACACGGGACGAGTGGCCACTGAAAACGAGTCTCCGTAAGACGCGACTCCGCCACTACCGCAGACGAATGGTGGTATTCCGCCACTACCACCGACCCCCTCGCACCGACCGATGCCGTTAAACGTTTGGTGTTTCGTAATTACGTTTTTTTTTTTAATTAGGCAGTTTTTCCAAGTGATACTTTCTTCTCGAGCTTGTTTCGTGAAAACTTTTCCCAGATTTATGACACACGACGTTCGAATGATTCTTTCCCGAACGTACTATTTCCATATGGTTTAAATTTTGTCAAAACGTACTATTGCCTGTGTGAAACCATCATAAAAAATACTGTGTTTTGTAAATCGTGACGTCCCCATATGACCGAAAACGGTTTTATGTTACAGACTTGTATGTAATTAAATGACATTAATTTGGACCCATGTAATTTTAAATAATCTTTATTAATAATTGCAAAAATACGTTTAAAAAAAACAAAACGCAAGTAACAATGTTTAGAGAGAAACACAACAAGTATGAACATTACGTGTGTTGTTTCACTTATCGATTTTTTTTTTAAATTTCGTATCATGATTTATTCCTCAAACGATTTTATTTATATTTCTTAGCCTTTAGTGACGCGTGCCTTATCGGAACATGTAGTGTCATGCGTGGATCGGTTATATTCCATTCTAAAAAATATTTTTTTTTATTAATTTTTGTGGGGGGGGGGTTATTGGGCGTTTAAGACCATGCCGTCTCACAACCAAGCTTCCAACCTTCTCTATCCAAGGCCAGATCTCTCCAATTGGAAGCACCACCTAAAAGTTCAACACTTAAAAAACAACACTTTTCTTTCAAAGACCATGAATCTTTGCTCATCCATTTTTCCGAGTGGCCATGTTTCCGATCCATACACCACAACCGGTCGTATTAAGGACGTATATAATTGTTCTTTCAATCTTCGCGATACTGCTCGTGAGCTTAGTACCTTAGTCAGTCCATAGTAACATTTATTCCCAGCTTGGATTCTTGCTGCTACCTCGATTGCTACATTATTTTTTTCAGATAAAATAGAGCCTAGGTATTTGAACTGTTCTACCCTTTTAAATTCATATTGATCTATTTTTATAGACCGACAGAAAGGTAGTCCCCGTCTACTCAAAAACATATACTCCGTTTTTTCTTCATTTACACATAGTCCTACTTTTGATGCTGCTTTATGCAGTCTACTGAATAAAATCTTCAACCTATCCTGAGACTCTTCCATTAATACTATATCGTCAGCATAAGCAAGTAGGCCTATTGACGTGTCTTGTAGTCTAATACCCTCGTTAGGACCAATCTTCATTTCTCTAATAACCTTTTCCAAAACCACGTTGAACAGAATCGGCGATAGCAAATCACCTTGTCTTAGCCCCGAGTTCACTGTTATCGGGTCAGTTACTAAATTTCCTACCTGGACCCTTATCAAGGTCTTCATGACGCTGATAGATACCAAATTGACCAATTTTTGTGGAAAATGAAATTCTTTCATGATAATCAATAGACTCTCTCTATGAATACTATCATACGCTTTCTTAAAGTCCACGAAAAGTGTGTGAATCTCTTTATCAAACTCCCAAGATTTTTGATACAATTGATTGTATTATTATTTAATGATTAATTATTTACTTTTCATTATTTATGAATGGTATATCATTATATCATAAATTATAAAAAATATTTTTATTTTATAAATTATCACATATTAGTTAATTAAAAAATACATATAAAACAACATTTTTTTAAATTACTAATACATAATTAATATTTAAAAATATACAAATTTCGAAACAGTCAAAAGAATTCTCTGTTTTTGTTATTATTACCATTGATTAAATATACATATTATATTTAATCAATGTTATTACGTATACCGAACATTTAACATAAGGATAAATTATTATTGTGCGCCTCTGGTTTCTAATTATACAAACTAATCAAACATAGCTTAGAATATATTTTTCGATTAGTTTGTATTCGTTTTTTTTTTTTACTCCGAAAAATCTTTCAATGACATTTCTTGTCCTTATCTGTGACTCATTATATAAATTTTCCGCCGGTGTATGGCATTCTTGTAGTGGTATCATCATATAATTTGCAGACACATAGCCACTATCTCCTACCAGTACTGCGTCCCCGTAAACTCCTTGTTCAAATAAAGCTCTTCTTTTTGACTCTCTAAATATTCTAGATTCGTGAGTGCTTCCATCATACCTTGCAACAACATCTATTATTTCTAAATTAGCGTTGCATATCGCCTGAACGTTTAACGAAAATTATCCTTTGCGGTTTCGGAAACGCTCAGCGGATTCTCCACCTGCAATTCAGAAACAAAGAACACTAATGTAAAATGTTAGTATATTTTGTAAAAATAAAAATAAAAATAAAATAAATACATTTATATTGTTAGAAAATTGTGTCTACGGGCGTAATTACTGATACCTACAATAATAGAAACAGTTATAAATATTAATTATTTTTGAAAAAATACCTGGCGATTGCCACAACTTCACATGGATACAGTCAATAGCACCGATGACTCTCGGGAACTTGGCTCTTCTGTAAAAATGTAACTGGGTCTGTCTAATTTCCTCTAGTGTTCCAGGAAATTCAATATATTGACTACGCAAGGACGCAATAGTACAACTAACCTTATGCACTATCCTATTTACTGTTGAGGAACTAAAGCCACATAGATCCCCTGCAGTGGTTTGAAAGCATCTAGTGGCATAATATCGAAGTGTACATAATAACTGATTAATCGGGGATATACAGTTATTCCTGTCGGAAAAAAAACTGTTATACTTTGAAAACTTTTTGTTATTATAAGCTCTAACTTCACTGACTGACCTGTCTGTATCATACTCGAGATGATGTTCTATTTTTTCTAGAATTGACAAAACTGTAGGTTTTGTCAGTCTATACCTCGTAACGAAATCCCGATCATCTAGACTATCGAAGTCTATGGCCCTTTCCCGTATCCATCTTGGACGGCGGACAGCGAAAATTAAAAAATCACCTTCGTCGTCTTCATCGTTTTCAAAACAAGTAGCAAAATTCGAGCTCGTTGCATTTTGTAAAAATATAAATATGTTTGAAACCAGAAAACACATTGATGTTTAACAAAATACAAAACAGAAAATATTATTATTTATTTTGTTAATATTTTAATAATTGATAACATTATCAATATCTCCGAAGACTAACCCATAGAGTAATAAGAATATTCTTATTACTCTATGGACTAACCACGATTAAGAACGCTAAACGGCCGATACACGTTTTTTTTTCCAATACACGTTTGTAACTTAGATTGAATCTATAATTCATAATAACTACTACAATAATTATTGAGTAGACAATTTTTTTTTTTATTTTATGATAGTTTAGCAAAATTTTCCATTGAGTATTTTTGCCGACAGCTGGCCTTTAGATTGCAAAAAATGTTACCGGGTTGCAGACTCGTCATGAAATTCTCAAGGTGGAGGAATACTATAGCCTATAACTTACACACACACACACACACACACACACACACACACACACACACACACACACACACACACACACACACACACACACACACCTCTATAGTCTCGTCCTCGGTGACGGGGTGAAGGAAGCTTGAGAAGACACCAACGAAAACGTCAAATCAGGTCATAATAATTAATAGGTAATTACAATTATTAATTACTATTACTATTATGATTGTTATTATAATTATTATTACTATTACTGTTGTTAATTTATTCGATTGCGAGTCGTTCCCCCCGGAAAACTCGTGTGCTACGGCGGTGAGCCTCGACCTCGAAGCAGCGATAGCAGAGGGGACGGCGGCAGTGATATAATATTGTATCTATTCTGTGATATAATCGACGAAACACATGGTCGTGCGCGCGACTCGAGGCACGTGTACTGCAGCGTGACGGCGGCGGCAGCACTCGGCGCGGCGGGGCCGTCGACACCGCGCCGCTGGCACGCCGAGAAAACACGAGCCGGCGCGAAAAGTCAGTCGTCTCTCTAGTCTCTGCCGAGGAGGCGTCAGCTCCGGTAGATTTTGAGCGATCCACTGCGTCCCACACACACGACGATTATGTACGTGTGTGTGTGTGTGTGTGTGTGTGTGTGTGTGTGTGTGTGTGTGTGTGTGTGTGTGTGTGTGTGTGTGTGTGTGTGTGTGTGTGTGTGTGTGTGTGTGTGTGTGTGTGTGTGTGTGTGTGTGTTATGACTAGAGTCCGGATTTGTATGCACTCAAAAAGCCTAAAATAGTATGCATTTATGCATCTAAAAACTTTTACATATGCACTTGATATGCTCTGATTTTTTTTAATTATATGCAAAAATATACGCTTGCCCAACATATATGCATTTATTTGCATAATTTTTATGCACTTAATTATGTTTTTGTAATTTTTTAATTTATTTCATAAATAATAATTCAACTAAATAAGATACGTAGTTTAATTTTTTGATTGCAGAAATCAACTTACAATATTGGTTGAGGAATAGTAAATATTTAAAAATGTATTCAACAAATAAAACAAATCTTTTAATAAGGAATAGTAAAAAATAATATACAAAATCATATTAAATCCTCTTATAGCATTTCTTTGGTTAATATTTTTGAACAAAGATACAAAATAAAGAAATTTAAAAAAATACACGGTCTTATAAACTTTAATACTTTAATAGGTACCAAATATGCTTGAATATGCAAACATTTTAAAATATGCCGTCATCTCTGAAACATGCATTTATATGCAAATAAATTTTTTTCCATGCATTATCTGTTACACAAATCGTCCACATTTCTTACTGTCAATACTGTCATCGAACTGCATTCACTCATTACAAATATGGTATTGCATAAAAATCCGGGCTCTAGTTATGACAATAATAATTCAGTGATATACTGACGTATGGCTCCAGAGATATATAAAAACAACTAGATAGCCGACTCGATATTAATATTGAAGCAAATCCGCCGTATGCGAAGCTGGCAATGTTTACATTGCACACCTTAAGACTGAAAATCGTATCATAATTCATAGTAATCACAAACGGTAAAAAAATTTAAAAAGTTCATATTATGCTTTTACTCGTTATTGTGAAACCGTCGTCGTTTTCGATACGCATTAATTTGTAATGTTATGAGTTTTAAATATTTTAATAAACTTTAATGCCTACTATTTATATTAATTCAGATACGGTAGCATCGTGTTCTGCACATTTTTGTATTGAATTAATTAAAAACTTAGTAGTACTTGATACTTGTTTTTAAGTATTTCCTTTTTGTTACTTTTCTCATCTCAAGTATTAGACAAAAATTAAAAAGCTGGTAAGTGAGATGATGGTGGTACAAGTTCGTCATTCGTCCCTTCGGTCCTCGGACAAGATATTGGTGATGAATGTATTAAGTTTTAAAGAAATGATGATTCATTTCTTTAGTATAAAACGATTCTGAGCAAAGCTTCAGTGTAATATAATATATTATTATTTAAATATTGTTTACGTATTTTACGGTTATTTGTATAATTTTTGGTGAGTTTTTTGTAAGGATAATTAGGTAGGTATATGAGTAAGGTCATATTAAATTTTCAGAACTTTTTGTCACATATTTAAAATTATATTACTTTATTAAAAACTTTCAAACAATTTGGTAAATTAAAAGCTCTATATTTAAGTCAAAAGTGCTATAATTGTTCTGAAAATGTTGTCCAATATAAAAAAGTATGTATTTGATATTGGATAACATTTTCAAGTTTCTAGCTTCAATACTTTTCGATTTATGACTAAATACCTAAAATCTGAACAGTGAAAATCTCGTTTACGGCGAATTTTTACCGATTTTACCGTTTTTACTCAGTTTTTCGATCGTTATTCTTGATTACTGGAAAAACTAGGGAGATTTTGGAAAAATGACCTCTTTAAAGTTTATTATTATATTATATTATATTTTATATTATTATATTATATTTTATATTTTTAACACCCCAAAAGGGGTAAATGAGTACATGAAATGTCGTACAAGTTTAAATCTAGTAATAATAACAGTAATAATATTATATATATAAGTAAATTAATTTTACATAGTTAAAGAACATTAAGTAAATTAAGAACTATTCATAACAATATTTTTTAACTTAGCTAGAGAGTCAAAACAAAAATCAAAATTAGGTATTTCATTACAATGATTAAGAAGTCGGTACTCCGGACTATATGCAATTAAGTTACTAGAGTACTGAAGAACCAGAAAGGGAGGATTGTATCTAGAATTAAAAGCAGGTACTCTAAAGTTAATTTTTTGCAAAAACTCAGGACAAATAAGTTGCCCGGAAATTAATTTATAAATAAAAGATACATCATTATATAAACGTCTAGTAGTTAATGGTTCTAGACCAAGTTCTTTAGCAATAGCATCTAATCCTACACCAGCCTTACCTAACTTAAAAGCTATAATTCTCAAAAAACGTCGTTGTATTTTGTTGAGTTTTTCAATTAAATTAATTTGTTTAGGATTCCAGACAACTGAAGAGAACTCTAAAATTGATCGGACAAGGGAGCAATATAAAACCTTTAAACAAATAATATTTTTAAAATCCATACAATTACGTTTGATAAACCCTATGACACGTAATGCTTTACTATATATAGAATCGATATGGGCATTAAAAGTTAAGTCTGAAGACATTAACACACCCAAATCACGTATGGTAGAAGTGTAACTTATAATAAAACCATTAATCGTGTAAGGGAAAATAGATTTATTTTTTTGGCGAGTGTAAGTGATACATTTACATTTATCAACATTTAATAAGAGACTATTTTTGAGACACCATAAAGAAAATGTATCGAGTTCGTGTTGAAGCTGAATTGAGTCATTCATAGAGTTTATAGGTAAATACATTTTTAAATCATCAGCGAATAACAGATACTTGCAAGATTTAAATATTAAACCAACATCATTTATAAATAGCAGAAATAAAAGGGGAGACAAATGGCCACCCTGGGGTACGCCAGAAATAGCCACCTTATTATTGGACAAAACCCCATCGACCATGACTCTAAAAGATCTACTGGATAAATACGAAGAAAACCATGACAATAATGGATCGCTAATACCAAGTTTTTTTAGTTTTAACATCAATATACCATGGTCTACTGAATCAAAGGCCTTTCTGAGATCAGTGTAAATAGCATCTACCCGACCACCTGATTTTACAACATCAATTAAATGTGAGTAAAAGACAGTTAAATTAGTCTCTGTTGATTTCGTTTTTCGGAAGCCATGTTGTTCATCAGCTAAAATGTTTTTAAATAACACAGATATCTTTAGTTCAACAAGTTTATCTAACAATTTTGGTAAAGCACTTAGTTTAGATATGGGTCTATAATTATTAACCTCAGATTTATTGCCGGATTTCCAGAGAGGAAATACATAACTTAGTTTCCATTTACAAGGAAAAATCCCGGAATTCAAGGACAGGGAAAACAAATAATGAATTGGAATAGATAGAGGATAACGACACTTGTATAAAAATAGGGGAGGGATTGAATCTGGACCGGGCGAAGGGTTTAACCCTATATTTGAGAGGGCTTCAAATATTTCAGCAACTGAAAAATTACAATTAGAGAGCTCAATGATTTCATTTAAATTGTTGAAACAACTGTTATCAACAACATTGGGTGAGCAAAAAGATGACGAAAAGTGGTCTGCGAAAAATTTTGCTATATCACCTTTATTATTAGAGCTTCTACTCCCTAAATTCATTTCCATAGGTAGAATATTATTATTTTTTAGCTCTTTAACAAATTTCCAAAATGAACGTGGGTTAGAAAGTAATTGGTTTTGTGTACGCAGCAAATGATCAGAATAACATTTTTTAGATAATTTTTTACATTCTAATCTGATATTAGAAAAAATAGCATAGTCATTTTTATCATTGGATTGTTTAAAAACTCTATGTGCAATACGTTTTCTATGTAGAAGTGACTTTAGTTCAGGACTAAACCATATGGGAAACTTGGAATACAGTGGTCTTTTTTTAGGTACATAATCGTTTATTAAATCTAAAACTATTTTATAAAACACATCGATGGCTATTTCAATATCACTACATTCATAAAGAACATTCCAATTAATTTTATTAAGTTTACAAATAATTTCTGTGTAATTAGCTTTTCTAAAATCTAATGATGATACATCAATAGGCCGGTTAGAAATAAGATTATCACTAGCAAATTCAAGATTAATACATAAAGGGGGATGGTAGGTGTCAGCTAGAACAAGTAAATCATTTTTACAAAGAGAAACGAAGGTATTTGTCATATTGGAAAAAACCAGATCTAAAAGGGAACCGGAGGTATTAAAAAACGAATTACACTGGTTAAACTCATTTAACGTAAAGCAGTCAAAAACTATATCGGCACTTTCGGAGTGTTTCCCGAGAAACTGCAGACCAGTACTACTAGAAAACATATGAACATCAGGAAGATTAAAGTCACCCATCACTAGCATTTTGACATTATTATTAAATTTATCTAATACATGATCAATAGATTGGACGAAAATTGAATACAAAGAACTAGAACTATTTGGAGGAATGTAACAAGCAGCTAGAACAATGCTATAAGAACGACTCAATTTAACCTCAACAAACAGCTGCTCAACACTATTAAAAGGAGTACTAATTTCCGATGCTAAGAAGGTATTATTTACACAAATTGCCACACCACCACCTCTAGAACACGAGCTAGTGTTCAAACTTCTGTCAGTTCTAAATATATTATAGTTATTAAAACCTAATTCTGTACTAAAAATTGAGTCATTTAACCAAGTTTCAGTCAAGGCAAAAAAGTCAAATTTGAGCAAAGGTATGTTACACCTAAGTTCAGTAAGCTTAGTCCGGAGACCACGAACATTTTGATAATAACCTTTAAATAATTTAATCTTAGATAATACTTTACAATTATTTTTAAACTTAATATTAGAAAATACATTATTAACATTTACTCCCTTTTGGTGATGAATTAGTTTTTTTGTGCAAGATAGGGAATACTCCTGTTATATTTGATGAACCAGTTATTTTCACCTTGAATTCTTTTCTCCGACAAATCCGATCTTAATTTGTTTATATGGGCTCTTTGCGATACTGTCCTATCTTCCGAAATTGAAACATTTCGCCAACGTTCAATCAAACGCAGTTTAGATTTAGTCTTTAGAATTTCAAACACGTTGGAAGGAGAATCTAGTTCAAACAAAATGGGGCGGTTTTTTGTGGAGAATTTACCCAAGCGTTTACTGCGAATAATCTTTATGGATGGTTACCAAATTAAACTTTGTGGAATCTTCAAATTTCAATCTTTATGGAAGTACCATCTTAATTCAATTTCGAATCTAATTAGTTGCTGGACGAAACTTTTGGACAAGGAGTTCTATACGAAAAAGTGTTTACAGAAAAAAAATAAAAAAAATAAATAAACATCATTGTAAAACCATAAGATCCTTCGCTTCACTCAGAATCTAAAATGTTTGTCAAACTGCATTATCGTCTATGTTTATGCCCAATGTCACATATGAAATGTTGTTTACTGGGATAGTTTTAACATTAATTACGTTTGAAAGTCAATGTTTAAATATTTAATCAAATTGATGTCAACTACTGATATGCATTGAATTCTCAAAAAGCAACTCACTTTTTTATACAAATTTTTTTATATTTTTAGACAAGGGCAAATTAGTTATATTTTCGACTGGGGCACGGGATCGGTAAAACCAAATTCCAAATTGTTATTAATTATAGATTTATTATTATTTTAATATATAAAATTACGTTAACACGTTATCATTACAATTTATGTAAACACTGCCAGCTCGCACATGGCGGCATTATTCATGCCCTCCTGCAGTGTTGTATAGGATATAGACGTTTATCTATAGTTGTCTTATATATATATTATCTGTGTATGGCACACACATGTCACGATATCGCCTACGCGCGACGCTCCCCCCCCCCCACCGAAAACCTGAAAAATGCGGTCGTGGAGGGAAACGTGGTCGTAGGAAGGAGAAACTCACAAAACCCATCACGTTTTGGACTCAGTACGCCACGTGGAATATGATGACAATAATAATAATAATTATTATAATTATGGTGATATTAATGATGTGTGTTACGTCACGTAGGATCGGAAAATCGTCACGGTTCTAAACCGAGAATCGTTCGTAACGTGCGTTCACGGGGAAGAGAAGAAAAAGTCGTCGCGCATGATGACAATGACGAGGATGATATTGTACGGTGATAAAGCCTCCGAACCCTAATGATCTATATCGGTGTACACCTATATGTGACGCATGGGCGCATTAAAGGCGGTGAGGGGCATTTGTCCCGGGCGGAAAATTTGATGGGGTGGTAAAAAACGAGCGAAGCGAGGAAAATTTGTATAAGCTATTCATATATATACATATATATATATATATATGGTATAAATCAACACAACTCGGGGTGCTAAATTATTTTTATTTCCCACCCCCCCCCCCCCCCATGTACCTTAAACAGTGGCGTATTTAGGAATTTTCCGCCTATAGACACTTTCCGATGCACCGACTCTCCCTCCTCCCGTCTCTCCTAAAATTTGTCACAAAACACATTCGAATCCACTTTTCGCTACTAGTAATATGTAAGTATAGCTGTTTGATTTTGAGCGAACGGACGCGTTTACGGTCCGAATCGTAACTCTAAAATCATAAAACTTATGATTTGTGAACGAATTTCTCTAGTCGAAAAATAATTCAAATCCGATGTTTTCGAATGAAAAATACTTTTTGTAATTCTATAAAAAAAATAAATAAATGTTGAAATTTGTCGCCCTCCAAATGTCGCCGCTCTAGGCCCGGGCCTATAGGGCCTGTACCTAAATACGCCTCTGAGTCCTTAAATACGTTTCTGATGTGACGCTATACTATTCTATTCGATCGGAATTGATCGATACCCCTCGTAGGTTTTATCGCCGGAAAACCTGCGCCGCCGCCGCCGCCGCCGCACCGTCGAAGTCTACACGCGAACGTCAGAAAACAACAAGATAAAAACGACGTCTAGACAAACGCCGTACGCGTTTTTCGACGCCCGCGGAGCGCTGTAACGTGAGGCGGTACACGCTCCGACACGTTATACGGCGATAACGGCGCTGTGGCGTTGTTATCGGCGGCGGTCATGTAGGCGAACGTGACTTTTCCCCGCGCGCCCGACCACTCCACGGCGTAACGCGTGCTCCTCGCCGCGGCGATGATAACGACGACAAACATTAATATTATTATATCGATCGCCGATCGCGCGGGCACCGCCGCCAACACGTTTCAAGAGCGTCCGCTTTAATCTGCACCGGCGATTTGCGTGCGGTGCTTGTGGTGCGTGTTTGTGTGTATTTGTAAGTGTGTTTGTACGTGTGCGACGTGTGAGTTCTGGTGCTCCGTACACTAGAGTATAATTGTGATACCCGAAAAAAACAACAAGAAAACGGTCGGACGAAAGCGTTTTGTAGAGGAAAAGAGGGCAAACGAACAACTAAAGACGAAAAAATCGAATTGAATAAATACTGAGAGGCGCGACCGTGAAGAGTCGACCGGCGGGCCGAGATGATGGACCCCCCGCCCGACATCATGAACCCCACTTGGCTCGCGTCCAGACACCGGAACGTGACGCCGGAATACGAGAGGTATGACGATGATGGTGACCAAAAATATAAATAGTAATTATTATAAAATAGCATATTATATCATATTATCTGTACGTATTATTGTAATTATTACGCGTCGTGTTCTGTGTGCGTGCCGCCCCGGGTTTCCCGGATACTTTGAGGGACGCCGAGCAGTGTCCCGGGAGCGGGACGCATAATACGTACAGACAACGAACCGTTCCCGCGGAGGCCTTGTGTGTTCGTGTATTGCGTAATATACCCATGTGCGTATAGCACTCGCACCGTTGTTTGTTGTTTGTACCGATTTAATCAAACGAACGTTTATTTTGTTTAACTTTTATTATTTGTTTAAAAAATTGAAAATGTTTCGATAGTAGACGAGGTTACGACGCCGCCGTCGACAAATCTGTTGATATTCATAATTATGTCTCGTTTGGCTCCTCTCGAAAAATTAAACTTAGTCGTACGTATTGTTTATAGACTGACTAAAATAAAATAAATGAAAAAATAGGAAAAAGAAGTGTCATTAATTGTTTCGATAGTTAATGGAGTCTAGGGCAGAGGACTTGTAGCGTTAAACATATCTGTTTTGCACGGTTACAAAAATGGCAGACTACGAAACAAATACAAATACAAATGTTTTACAAAGCTATTTTTGAAATTTAATTTTGCTTATAAATGCACATTTTGAGTAATTTTTGTTTTCGGGACATATTTTACATTTTAACACGCTATTTAATACTTTTTGAGACATATTTAAACTTAACTCAATTTTTTTCAAAAAATACAGTCAGTGTTTGGATAAAAATATTTTTACTTTAAATTTTTGTTCCAATGTCGTACACCATACTATAGAATATAGTAAATCATTATACATCAGCACCACAGTGAACCGTGTACCTACATCGTAAACATGGATATTTTTGTTTAGTGCCAGAAGAAGAAATATAAAATTAACAAAGAGTCAATTAATAGAAATAAGTTATGGTTTGATTAGGAAAATTAGGAGAAATTTGTATTTTATTTATTTTGCGACGGCATGAAATATATTTAAATTAAGTAATCGTTTTAACTCATTGTAAAGCCTATTTATTTTACTAATACTTTTAAATTAAATCGCAAAAAAAAATTTTAGGTGCATATTTCAAGTGCATATTATAGGGTTTTAAGTGCATAAGTGCTTGCATATTTAGTGCTTTTTAAGAGCTACAATTCCTCTGCCCTAGTATAAATGACTAATGTGCTTTTAACTACGTGCGAGGCGTGTTTGATTGCCCGTTCGTAAAGCGATAAGTCGTAGGTGCGAACTGATACCCACAATAAAACTTGAACAGGTTAAGTTTGAATTATATTATCCGGTATTAAGTGCCAATATAAGTACGCGTATTCTCATTGCAAACAAATAATTATATTAGACCAGTGTTTTACGCCGTGTGCGCGTGATACGAGAAAATAATATTCCTAAGGAACACATTCTGTTTTCTAAATCCCATGCCTATCCACTAAAGCCAAATCCAGCCCAAATTCGCCGATGTTCGTTTGAAACCGTCAACTGAAACAAACTTTCACGATAACGGTACAAACGTGTGTAATACATATGCGTTGGTATGATTGTATGTATCAATTATATTATATGAACGTATGTATCTATGATTTTTAGACAAAAATATATTCTTTCTGATGATAGCATAAGTTAAGAATATTTACGATGTCTGTTGCAGAATGATTTCCGCTATTAAAAGGTACCAGTGAATACAATTGTATCCCATTGTACAATAAGCGCGTGTAAACAAAATAAACATTCGAACGATGACATTAGTATTCCTGTGAACCTTGTATAAAAATTATGTTTCGACATTTTATCAAAACATCAAAAGACAAAGACTTGTTTAATATTAATAAAACGCATAATATTATATGATTTTCAACCTCGTTTTTCCGCTATTCGTCCTTCGTAATATTATTAATGTAAAAAAAAAAAAAAAAGTTAATTTCCAATACATAAAATAAGACACTTTTCCAGTTTCCCCGGGAATAATGTTTTTCTTTTTCTCGACCGTGTGCGTCACAATATTATAGTACTTTTGATCTTTTTACACGTAGAATAAATATTTAATTTCAATGTTCACAAAGAAATCGTATTTACAGCAAGACATCGCGTTCTGAATCGTCGGGTCTAAGAAACAATCGACGGGCCTGTATAGGCACACTTTATCCTTTGCCGAAGTACACAATCGATTGAAATATTATTACAATATGTATCGATGTGTCGTATTTTTTGATTTAATATTTATTCATAAAAACGCACGTGTATAGTATCACGCGCTGATATACCAATCAATTTGAATCGTAATGAGTGAAAGTATACGCCAACGGCCAACAATATAATATATTCGGTGTAATACGTCCGTACGAGCGTAAAAGTTTTTGGACGGTATAATTCTCCCCTCCCCCCCCGAAAAAAAAAAAATAAAAATAACTTCGTCTTAAGCGTATTACATCGCAGCGTACCTACTATTGCACGTAACATATCGACGACCGTCGTCGTGGCCGACGTGCACGGTCTGGTACGGTACACGCCTGCTGAACGAGTGTCACGTTGTTCCGAACGTGATATTGTTAATTATATTGTTGTGTGAAGAAAAAAAAAACATGTGTACACGTCGATTCACGTCACTGTGCGAGATAATAATATAACATTTCGCGTTGTTCGCAACATTCTCTTCTACGCCGCCGCCGCCGCCACGCCGACCCGCCACCGGCACGCAGATAAACGCCACCGACAGCCGACATTCATCCCCCGCGACGCGACCGTTAGAGGGCACGTTACGGCACGACCCCCTTCGCCCGCACCGCATCGTCTTAAGACCGTTAATCGAATTCGGTAAACATTACACACTTAAGTTATTCGTATTTCTATTGATGATGTATTACGAGTGCGTATAGGTATGTACAGGATGTCTCACGAAGATGTCACCAGCTCATTGCGATATCGAATTAATAATCAAATTATGTTTTTTTTTTTTTTTTTTTTTTTTTAATCACACGGATAAGGATAAAAAAAAATTTATATTTTAATTACATTTTTTATGATTTGATGAAAAATGTTAATTGACCGTTATATAGTTTATTTTTTGAAAATTTTGTTGTGTCAACATTTTTTTTCGTCAACAATCATTTTTGTTTTAATTAAAAAATTATTTACGGTCTAAAAATCTAACATTCAAAGTTTTTAGATAAACAAACTCAATAAAATGACTACTGCCTCTACTTCTTTGCCTTACATTTTAAGCACGTATATAATTTCAGTTATTGGTTCCATAAAAAAAAAAATTATTAATTTCCACAAAATTCACTTTTATCATATTAATTATTATGTTATGAATGATGATAATCATTTAAGAAAACTAAAAAACTTACGAAATCTTTTTTAATTAATTTAAAAATTTAACTTGAATATTGAATCATGCGATTACACAACGGTTTGACAATCGACGATCAAACCCGTTATAATATGGCACTCAAAATCTCACGTATATCACATATAACACACACAATTTTTCGTAACTTCTTGAATAAATCAGAATATGATTTAATCCGTAATGAACAAACATTTTTTATTTTATTTTTACTATGACTAAGTATAATTTTAATTTTATTTATGTTGTGGTTACAAGTTATACGCCGTACAGCATGGGCAAATGTTGGTTGCCATATATTTCCTTCTCGTTGGTGTTAAATCTATATACATTATACATAATTACAAGAATATTTGACAAACAAATTAGTCACTTTCGTAATAAATTAATAACACGGTTAATTAATTGAACAATGAATATACAAATCGAATATTATGTATAATAGATTTATTTTTAACCATGTTAGGCAAGAGTTGAATTGGCTTCCAGTATTGAATATATTCAAATCTGGCAGTTGAATTGGCTCCCATCAACAAAAACAATAGGTGCTCCTCAGCCCGGTGTTCTCAAATTTTACAATATCAAACAACAATGCAAATCGGTAAACAATTTCCTATTCAAAAAAATTTAAATCAAACGTCAAGTTTATCCATCAAATACTCAATTTTTTATGGGAAAATATAAATTTCTTTATTATTTTATGAATAAAGTATTATTTAATAATATATTAACAACTTAATGATATACATATATACCCTCAAGACAAAAAATCATATTTTCATTCAAACAGAATGTGTTATCAGAAGTGTGATAGCTGATATAAAAATTAAAATATTTTAAAAACCCGTATGCTTATGAGATAAATGTCGAGAAGAAATTTATCAGAAGCGAATTCAACGCAATGGCGTCATTTTAAGAAGACAGTTTGGGCATTCCCTCTCTTGTAAACTGCGAGCCTGTATTTACTGACAATGGGCCCGGCCCTGGGATGATCTATTTATATTCATACTAAAATCATTATGTAAAATACAAATAATTATTAATTACGCTATCATAATCTAAGTCCCACGGTCCAGTGAGCTGCAGCTGCAGATTGATAAATCACACATATAAAATTGTAATATAAAAATAATATTGAAACTGTTAGATGGTATCAGGACTCAGGAGTGTCAACTGTGATTATAAATAACCGAGGTTCTGGAACATCAATATTATTGTTATACCTACTTATACTTCATGGTAGTAACAATATTAAAGATAACGACAAATATAACTTATTATTTACCAATGAAAAATATTGCACACTGTAACATGAATAAAAAAAAGTAACCGTGGTGCAGATATATAAATCTACTTTTTTTTCTAATTTCTAATGAAAATTATAACAAAAAATATACCTACTGATAACTGATAGTGATATCTCATAGTGGTTTTTATTTAGATTTTATACTATTCGGCTCAATATGATGTGCACATCGTGGATTGGTAATTAATCTGTTACTTTTTTGTTATATTCCATTTACAAACCTAAGGTCAATATGGTTGAAAAAATGTATCAATATTCGTGACTACAATTTTCAATATTAAATTATGTCATTTACATGAAGACAGTAGCGAGTGATTTTTTTTAACTATATGAATCAGTCAGAATTCCCCCCCCCTCCCATTAAAAAACTGAAATAACACCACTGATTCAACGGTAAAAAACATTGACGACATACTAAAAGAGGAGGTCGGAAGCCAATCCAATCGCTCTGCTTTGGTGTTTTACCGGAATTTCCATATAATACCTACGTTATTAATTTCTAAAATAAAAATAAAACTGAAATTCACATGTTCGCTTCGGCGAACGATCTGGTGTTATATAGTTTCCTCTCGATCATACACGGGCTCGATCACTGTGCATGTGATGTTTCACAATAGACTTAATTTTATAATTGAAACTACGCGGGGAGTTTTCCCGAGAAGCCCTTCGTCCGGAAAGTTCTGCGAAGCACAGTTTGAGAAACACGCTACTTACACACAGCATTCCCATCCAGCGCACATTCGTACGCCATCGTTCCCGACCCCAATATAATAACATGTTTACATAATATAGAATAATGAGTTTTACTTTGAATCGCGTTATTCAAACAACATTATTATATTATAATATAATATGTGTCTCGTTAGCCTCGGCCCAGCCACAATATAATGGCAGATCTATAGCCTACACACACACACACACACACACACACACACACACATACACACACACACACACACACACACACACACACACACACACACACACACACACACACACACACACACACACACAAACGGTTGCTGAGCTGCAGCGAATCGATAATTCGGTGAAAAATGACAAACGTCAAGCTGCGATTTTCGTGTACTGCCACCCCGTGAGCTTTAAATAGAAGCTGCGCTCGGAGACATGACGTCTCGATAATTACGTGTTATTGTGCCGCGTTCGTCCGTATTCCGAGAAGTACACAAAAAAATATACGATGACGTACGGTCGACCACTCGTGGGACAACGAAATACCTCTCCGCACGACATTATATCATAAAATCATAATGGAACACGGCGATGTCGCGTCGCAGCCGATGAAAAATAAAACGTTAACAATAAAACAATTAATATAATACGCACACGGCGGCGATCATTTACGATTGTAAACAAGTCCGTCGGACGACGTATACGTGCGTCGTCTGCGGGCGATGTGTCGACGTTGAGATTCTCGTGCCGTCCGAACACAATAATGATAAAATTATTAGTACAACAATCATTATCGGGGCACATGTTGCACGGTTGTCGTCGCTAATTCGCTAATTCGCTATCGTTTCGATAACCGACGATCCCGCGTACACGGACGCCGGACGCCTTGATCAGATCGGGTCCTGGTCACGTGCGACCGCGGCGGCGGCGTTCGACGGCTCCCGCTCGTTCATTTAGACTTTAGATCACGCGCGCGAGAACGACGGACGTGTGCTGCAGCCGATAACCCATCGTCTTCTCCGTTTTCACGCGGAGACGGACGTCGACCGCAGCGTTGTTAGAAGAGTTACACCGCCGTCGCGTCGTCGCCGTAATGATAATCTCGGCCGGGACTCGGAATTCACGGCGTCATTTTCGGCGTGTTTTCGCAGAGGCCGTCGACGGACGAAAATCGCAGAGTGCCGCCGAGTGGCGTGCGCGAAAAGTGTCTGACGCGATGCCGCCCGGGATTCGAACGTTTCGTACCGTACGTCATTTCGTCGGAGGAATTTCAAATTTTTCAGATATTTCACGTTACCTAACAACTAATGTGCGTTTCCGAAATTACAATGAAATAATTTCACAATTTCCACTGTCGGGAAAAATTCTAATGTACGTTATCTTTATTTGACGCGACGAAACGTCGATAAAAATGTAAACGTTGGCACTAACGCGTCACGCCAAATGTTTCCTAAACCAGAATCGTCACTAACACTAATTTTATATTTATAAAAATTGTTATCTCGTGCTAAGCTTGACGACTACGAAAATTATTGTTGTTTATTCAATTGAGAAAAAAACACTAGTTTCCGACGTGTTCTGGCGAAATATAGTATTGTTTACCACGATTTGAATAGCGTTTTTTGGTAAATTGGTCGCACGCGTTCGACAAAATTGATACAGCGTGTAGATTCGCGTGTATTTTGGTTTCTCTCAATTTGTGCAAAACTCAAACCTTGATAAATAGTCTGTACATTTCAAATAAACTTGCGATTCACAGTCAAAAGTACAACTCGCTGCTACGGCTGTAAGCACGGAATTTGCGGAAACCTCGCGGAAATTCTAATTTTTTTTTCGGAGATTTTGTGGTGTTGGAACCTTGGAACCAACTGACGCGACGGGTGACGTGCTACACCGGTGGCAAAATCGACAAAAGGCCGAATTCCACGCCATCGTGGCCCAAAAACGATTATTTATTTATTGATTAGTTCTTTTTTTTTTTCTATCGTTTGATAAACGTCTGATTAAACGTCAAATCGCATTAAAGTCGGTAATGACATCGCGCAACTTTTAAACTTTTTTAGGGTCGAATAATGAATGAAAATATGATCGAACCGCGTGGAACGGTAGAATAATAAAAATGTGTACGGCGCATGTACTGCACAAATAATATTCGTTTAAAAATGTCTGAAAGTACTCGACGGTTTTATATATTTTATCATAACAATGTTTAACGATTCTCTTCGTATCGAATTTTATAATTTAAAATACAATGAATTTTAACCATGCAATAACACATAAATGATTCCACGAACGACTTTTTAGTATTCGATAAAATATTAAATATAACATACCCACTTCACCGTCGATTCGATTCGATGTATGACCTACTCGAACAATAATAATTGACCCGTAGTAAATATCGATAAGACGTCTTGCAATATACAAAGATGAAACGAGTTTTTGGTTTGGTTTTAGTCAATAATTTCTCCAGATAAAACTAATAAATATCACAAAAAATCGAAAAATTTACTGAAATTTAAGTCCTCAACGTAGATCTAATCAATATGTATATTCTAGTACGAAAACGGAATATTCCGTTTAGACCATATGAGCGTGAAGACATTTTGTATTATAAATGCCACAATATTATTAAAAAAAAAAAAAAAAAAAAAAAAAAAAAAGAATAAAATACCACTATGAATTTAAAACCTTAAATAGACCAAAGTCGTACCTTGTGCGATCTCCGCATTGCTCGAAATCATAATTGCAATACTTCTGGTGGTATGTTCAGGTGTATAGTGCGTATCCCAAATTTTACATATCGTCGTGACGCATAGACTTCATAATCTCCTTCTCTTTTTTATTGTACTAAACGTGTTTACGGTGAGACAGCGAATTTCGATTGTGGGAGTCGGTTTGATTCCTATTTCTCAACAATAAACACGATAATTAATAGCATTTAATGTTTTGATGATTGTTAAAAACAAACGAAACGTAGATCCAGGGCCTGATTAAGGAGTTGGTCACCAGTAGGCTAGGGTTGATTTGGCACCCCTATACGAATGATCGGACTGGGTGGAGGGTAAGACGAGGTTTAAGAAAACGTATAAACAACAGACTTTTATTTATTTAAATAAAGCGTGTTTTATATTTAATGAAATAACATACAAAAGCATTTAACAATTTTTAATTTATGATTGAACTAAATATTATTCATTAATCATTAAAAAAGTATGTTTTTGTTTTACACTACACATTTACACTTTTAAAAAAAGTTTTTTCCTTGATTTTAACGTTGCGAAAGACTCCACTATTTCATCGAAAGAAATATTGTTCGTGAATTCACTTTCAATAAACAAAAGTGCAAGGGTCTTCATTTTATCCTGGCGTAAAGTGGATTTTAAAAAGTTGTTCACCCGCCCTAGAGCAGAAAATGACCTTTCTCCGCTACAATTTGTGACGGCCATACTCAAATATATTCTTAGAGCCACTTCAACATTTGGAAATAGTGACTCTATCTTCAAGGATTTTAAATAACTCAAAAGTCTGGAGGCTTTAGATCCCAGTTTCTTTTTTCCACCTAGAACTTTTGTTTCTTCATAATATGTTTTACATATTTTATAGTTTTTTTACATATTTTTACATATGTTTCACATACACATAACAATATATATATATATATATATAATAAAAGTGGATTTGGGATCGCTCGGTCGTCGGTGCGATAAGGTAAATGACAAATAACGTAATATATTAAAATAGACTATTGTCAATAGTCGACCGGGCGGAAATTCGTTGCGGCGACGCGGTAACGGCGCGGCGAATAGGCCACGGCATTGAATGTGTAATAACGAAAATATAATTTTTTTTTTAAGTATATATTATGCAAAAATTCTACATTCGTAAAAAAAATTGTGGTTCCCCCAATTTAACGTTGATCGATTGGCGCCCTAGACTGTAGCCTACTTAGCCTGTTGGTTAATCAGGCCCCGCGTAGATCATTCGAAATATGTACGATATTAAAACCATCACAGACGACCACACATTTTTACTAGCCGGTCTATCAATAAAATGTACAATACATAAAATGAATAAGAAAATGATATATTATCAATAAATTACAGTGGATCATGAAAATTAGTTTTTTCATTCATTCACTAGTTAAACAACTGTAATATTCATTATCGCGAGTATTCAACGATGATATTGTATAAGGTTTCTAAAGCAATGTTATCGTAATATCCATTTATCATAAACGGTTTTAGGATACAATTTTCATATTAAGTCTAAATTAATATATGGAATAAAAGTTAGAAACATATTTAAATTAAATGATCATCAACTACATTTTTGTTTACCACTTTCACTACCTTATGCATATTTTTCTTTTATAAGTGCATATGTTGAGCTATTTTTTTTCTGTTATCAATAGTTCCACAAGAGCAAAATTATACGTTTCCCCATAACTTCATTTTATTTGACGGTTAGTAATAACTGATGAGGTAAAGGTGTTTAAAATCAAATTTTATTAATTATTTGATTAAAAGTGTATATGCATATTTCTTGTTTTTAGAAGCATCATCATCTGATATGGAATCGTTATATTAAAATTTAAAGGCTATTGTAATGTATTTATATAGTATTTTTAACTTAGCAAAATAATAGATACGTTTTTCTGTTGCACTATAACATTTTTTAGAAATCTATTTGTTGGTAAAAATCCTACGAATTTTCAACTATAATTATTTTCACTCCCTTATCGCTTTTACGTAATGTTCACGTGTTTTATAATTATACTAGGTAGGTAACATATGCATTATTCACGTATAAACAAACACATAAAATAAATATTAAAAATTATTACAATAATATAATAAAAAATACAACCATTGCATACCAACGTTAATAATCGATTTCTGTACAAAATTTATCATAATAATTAAAACTTTTTGAAGTACAACTATTCCACTAGGTATTCAACTAATTTTAACAGCATACCATAATAAATAAAAAACCAATTTTATTTTATTTAATCAATTAGTCGGATTAAATACAATACACTGATTTTTTATTATTTATATGCACATTTTACAAAATTAAATAATAAAATAAATAATCGTTTCAAAAAAACTATGAGTTATAAATATACCATGTATAATTTTATTTTTGAATGACAATCAATCAGTTTACTGAATTTTTGATAATATCAACTAAACATTAACTCTCAATACCCTTAACTTTTTTATTAAAAGTAAAATTATTACCAGTGTGATAATGTCAGCGTATTCCAACGGTCACTTCACGTAAATTTAGTTTCTATGTCTAAGATATGAAATATACTCTAAATAAATTGTTCCATATTGTACAAGTTTATATCATTATACATTATATCACGACAAAATATTTTATTAAAATTTTTTTCAACTTATGTTTTTCGTTAAAAATTAAAAGAACTGTGAATAGAAAATGTAATAAATAGTTAATCCACCTTTTGATGAAATTTTAAACAATAACTTAGTAAATAAAAATTGTTTTTCACTAAATTAAAAAACAACTTTATACAACTTATTATAGTTTATTAATGTTTGCTTTATTTTAGCAATTTATTTTATTTATGCTAAATTGATTGATTGCAATGTTTGAATAAGATTTTATAATATTCGACTGTTTATACTTTAGTTGGATAAATAATGTGATCAATACAAAAACTACTTGCAGTAATATTAGATATTGACTTTCTTTTTTCTTTTTTTTTAACCAAAAACTTTAAATCTATAAAAAAAAAAAAAAAAAAACAATAATATCATCTCATTTTTATTAAATGAATACAATACTTGTATCATGCGAATATTTTGCTGACTATTTATGTCACAAATGTTGCCTATACATACCCCTTTATTAGACACCCTTCAACATAATATTACAATTTGTTTTGTACATTTTAAACCCTATAAATTAATTTATTTACGATACAAAACAAACGTATATTTTCTTATAAAAAAAAAACTGTTTATTTATTGTAAAAATGATTGCTAAGTAATACATTTATGTAGATCAAAATTCTCAATTCCTTAATAATTCTTATCTACTGATTATCAAATATAAAAAGAAAAACCAAAATATTATATTTTTTTATATTTCTATGTGATTTAAAAGGTGCGTCTAACTTTCTAAGACTTTTTAAATTTATTTTTGAAATATTAATTGAAACATGTATAAAATATTTAAGTTCAATTTCTCGTATCACATTTCTCGTGCAAGTACTTTTAACTGAAGAGTTCTTTGATTTAAACCATGAGCTCATAATACAGGGCGCAAAGATTTCACATGAAATAAAAGAGAAATGGATGCCCCTATTTTGAGGTCGAGACCACGAAGATCGACGACGAGTATAAATAAATGAGAGCTTGTAAAAACCTGGAAAGTGAAATCTTGTATTATACTAATCTAGACGGTGGAATTTGAAATTTTGTATTTTTAAACCTATAAATATTTGAACCGTGTTAATCTTGACGGTAAAATCTAGATGCCACAAATCTGGACGGTATAAATTTGTAACATACAAATCTAGACGGCACTAATCTGAATTTTGAAATTTCCGAATCCGTTGAAATGTTGACAGTATTAAATGAAAGAAGAGAATTGTATTCTAGAGTGGCAATAGATACATTAACTTTAAACTCTATGTAATAAATTATTATCTAAAACCTATTTGTAGTATCTACTTGTAATAAACTGATTAAGTACCACGTACAGTCTCAACCGAAATGTCTACGCGTTTTTTTTTCTCTTCGCGATTCGCACGTACAGCCAAAAGCAATGACGTCATGACGACTGACGAGTATAATACATTTCCGTCATGGGCTTGGTTAAAAAAAAAAAAAAAATAAATAAATAAACATTTCGTCCGCACGATCAGCAACACGCGTCGCGACACGTTTTCGTGGCCCTCGCACGACGGCGGAAGTGACCGTAACCCGCCACAGTAATACGAATATTGTGCCTTACATAAACAATAAAAGACCGTTCAGAAACGAAAAACGCCGTGCGCGCCTACCGCAAGAGTGCGACGACGACGGGTGCGTTAAAACAATGTTGAACGACAGGAGAGAGTATTACGAGAACGAAATAGATAAGTTAATTTTATTCCTTATGCTATGAATCGAAATTATGATATAAAACCGATACGTAACCGTTCGGTTTAGTATGAACCGCGACTCAGTGGTGTATACTGTATGTCTGTATACGAGGAGGGACAATGGGTGGATCGCCCTTCTCTTGAATTTTTTGGAAGTGATAAAAACTATAGATAAACAATTATAATATAATACCTATTGTCATGGTTTTCATAGTTTATTTTTTATCAAAGTTTCTAAATAGTGTTGATAATGATACAACATGTCGTATTTCTCTTATCCATGGACCATAGACTATTACATACAGTAATACGTTTTACTCTATGTTACTCTATGTCGTGGCCTATAAATGGTATTTATTTAACCATCAATGAATCTGAAATCTGAAACCAAAAAAAATAACAATAAATTTATGTATTAATTAATTTTGTTCTGTTGACACGATCATTCTGTTTTCTTGACTGTTATCAGCAAAATTGACCAAAAGTGTTCACTTAATACAAATAATGTAAACGCCCATACTTAGTATTCGCTTTATATTATTAATTGTGTTTCATTCGTATAAACTTTGAATTAATAGTTTAAACTTTAATTATAAAATAATGATTTATTATTATTATCATAGATAAATTTGTGAACGAAAACAAAAAAACAACTTTGCTATAAAAATTTTTGAGTGTAAAAATGTATAAAAATATTTTTCCATTTGAATATTTATTTGTAATTTTTTTATTTTAATAATTTTTTGTTTTTTATTGATATAATAATCAGAGTTAAATTTGTGAAAAATAAATATGAATGTTTATAATTTGTTATAAAATGTTTAATTCAGAAAATCCAAGTAAATCAATATTAATTAAATTCTGCATTAAATTTAAATCTGTTTTATCATAAAAATGTTGAAACTGCTGACTTATTTGTGACGAGGGAACTGTGCGATATTTTTATGTTTGAACCCCCCCCCCCCCATTTGACTGAGCTCTAGCAACGCTACTGCTGCGTCCGGTCCGACCGTCGCGCGATATTACGAATATGTGCGACTCGCGAACGGACAGAACGGAACAGAAGACCGCGTGCACAGGGCATCCCCCCCCCCCCGGAAAACGCCGTGGGAGCGAGGAAAACACGCGCCGACCGGCCGTCGCACGAGTGACCGTGACGTCGACGACGAACGATAACGACGAAACGCCAGCGTCGCGATCCTTGCCGTCCTCGGAAAACACGCGTGTGCCCCCACGACGACGGCTGCCCGTGATCGTCGCGGGTTCGGTCGCTCGCTCGATCTCTCCGCATACATCGGCCGGACGCTCGTTTCCGCCTCGACGGTACACGTGGCAGACGAATGCGCGCGTGACGAGTTTTTTCGTTTGTTTTTGTTGTTTTTTTTTTCTTTTCCTCTTCTTCTTTACCGCTCTATTATCCGACCTATGCCTGCCTCCACGCGCGTTTTCCGAGCTGGCCCGCAACGCGAGTTTCGTTGCGTGCGCGCGCCAGATGACGTGACAAAACACGACTCGGCGGCATCCGACCTTTAGTTTTTTTTTGTGTGTTTTTTGTTCTCTATCTTCTCTTTCTGCGACGGCCGACCGAGTCCGGATTTCGATCATTTTGAAATCTTCGACCTTTTTCCCCGGCACCGGGGTAGTGAGGTGATCACGGGGTACGATAGGAGTGAAAAATCGTTTTGAGAACGAAGAGCCTACGGATGAACGTCCTTGGTTTTGTTGTTTTATTTCCGTCGGAAAAATGATCATACGTCTTGAACGAGGCTGTGAATTTAACGCATCGGAAAACCATTAAATACGCATGCTGTGATATTACAGTATACAAGATGAATTTCCAACGTATGCCGCAAAGTTTAAAATAGGCTTTTAAAATATTTAGAATACTTATGGTGTTATTTTTCAAAAAAGAACATTAAAATAATCTTAAATTGAACAATGAAATGGTACATTTTTTTTAAAAAAACATTTGACAGTATTTTTCTTCAAGAAATTAAAAACAATGTTAACATTCAAAAAGAATTGTATTGTTACAATGAAACTTTAAGTTTCATAATTTAACTTTAAAATAATCATTATATTGTACAACTAATGATATATTGAGATTTTCAAACTTGCATTACGTTGAAAATACAATATTATACTGAATTAGCAGTTTCAGTTGCAATATACAGTTCAAAATAAATAGAAAATAGAAAATAAGGTTATCTTATTTTGGTAAGTGTATACTACTCAAACTAAAAACAATTTTTCTTCGCACGGAAGTAAAAAAATAAAAATTACATTTCTATTGAAACCAAAAGATACTTAAATGGAAACTTTGGAAGCCCATTACGAGTGGCCGGGAAAAAAGATCATTAACATTATTAAAATTAGAAAAAAAACGAAAATGATATGAAATCGTACATCTATATTATACGCTCTTACGCCCAAAATATGCAAAATAAGATTTTGGATCTCTTATATACATATAACACAGAACCTCTATTGAGTAGCAGAAAAAACGCACAGCCCTTGTTACGAACACATATTTTATGATTTTATACTTTCAAAATATCAGTCAGCTTGACGGGGTTATTTAAAAAACTAGATGGGCCGAAAATCGTAAACCTGCTTTTGGCATTACGTCCTCGTCACCGCCATTGTTTAGAAGGTTAAAGACCTCTGTCGTGTGTTATTTTAATATAGTGTCGCCGACGATCGCTCGGATCGGAGATCTATAGAAAAATATAAAAATACAACGACGAACGTGACGACTAACAAACATTCCGACAAAACGTGATAACGCGTCTCTATCTTTTTGAGAGATAAACTGCCTCCGCCCACCGAAACAACGCTGTTTATTTTTCATACGACAATACTCGTAGAACGATATTTTATATTATCGCCATTAATTATTATACGGCGCGTAACGTCGCCCACACGTGATTTCTGTGAAAATTATGAAATATTACGGTAAATATTTACTCGTCAACTCGTCGAAATCGTTGTCACGATTTCGACACACGCGTATCGTTTAATTGGTTGTACAGAACGTTATAACAATGCACACGCTCGCAGACGATAACAAACATTTCGTATGTTCGGAAAAAAAACGCATAATTTTTTTACGCGTGGCTATAGTGGTCGTCTAAAATTGAGCGTCATTCATTAGGAAACATCAAAGAAACAGCTGAAGATTTATTTATTTATTTTTTTTTTTTTTTTTAATTTGTTTTTTTTGCCAATATTGTCCATCAAAAGATAAACACTGAACAATAAAGAACGCGATAGTAATGGATTTATTCGACAGTCAATTCCGCAGTTATTCGATCATCAAAACGGACCGCCAGTATGCCAAGGTCAAATAGGTGATAATATACTATAGGTACTTTGAATTTAAAAATGCGTACGTCGGTGCATTCAATACTGCTTCGGTCACAAGTCGTTATCAATAAAATGTAGTTGAAACGCACGACTGTAAATAGTTCAAACCCATGGCTGAAAACGTGAGTCGCGCTCTCGTACCTATACTTACACCTATCATTTATCACTCTTTATTTACTCGTTTATTTATGCGTAACTTATAATTAATATTCTCGTTTTATAAACGAAATGTGTACTTAGTTTAATCTGCTTTTTATCATAAATTATTTATAACAACAAAAAAAGTTCCGAAGGCTTTTTATTATGCAGTACATCCATCAAATTACGTTACGACATTCGGATACTTCATAATATGATGATCAATTTATGCAGGCTGTATTAATATATCGTATGCAAAAACAAAAGAATTACCATAACATTATATCATTACAGTGAAATTCGGTTTTTTTTTTAAACAATCGCTTAAGATAACATTCAAATATATAAGTTTTTTATGTGTCCAAATCATAAAATACATTATACTTGTTTAAGCCACCTTATAAAAAGCACATATTTTATATTGCATTACATTTGTTTTAGTTCAACATTAAAATGTATGTATGAAGTATGGTTGATTTGGTTACAGAATATTACCGACTCTAATATATTATAGAATAAAATAACTTGTGCGGTCAATTTCATAATTTTATACTTGAATATAATTTCCTGTGATAAGGGAACATAAACTTAATGGAATTTCATAATGCTGCACGTATGTGTCTGTAACGTGTGTATACAAACGTGCCAACGTAAAACACGGCAGAACGTGGTTAAACGTATTATAGTTTTTTTCACCTTAGGTTCAATATACATTATATTTACAGTATAGAATGTACTGTACATAGTACATACACCTTATAATTTATATACACGTGATACTGTTTCTTTTAATTGCGTTAATCAACAACATATATATATATATATATATATAATGTATTTTTAAATAATAATATTTGTTACTCTGTGAGTACTTTTTTTTTTTTACCTAAGAACTCTTGATATACGATTTAAATAGGTTCTAGATACCTACGTAATACCGTTGTGATTAAATTATTATGTAATAGACAAATTGGACATGTAGCCGGAATATCTAGAGACCAACCGATTGCTTTCAAACGGTTTTAGATGCAGATCTTGAAATATTTTTTTTTAAAGGCACATACAATAATTAAAAAGGTTTATTTACACACAATACATAATTTGTATTAATAATGACCTTTAAAAAATATTCCAATTTTTAAGAATATGCACTCTTTGTGTTTCCTTGAATTTGCATCGTTTAATGATAGACGTTCTCATTGTATTATGGCTCATCTGTTTATTATTTAACCAATGGTAATAATATAGAAAAAAAACAAACGCAGTAATATAGAAAATATTTTATAAAATTTAAATTGACATCATTACATTCAAAATTCACATAATATATAACATAAGTACCGGCCAAGTATCAGTAGAAAATTTGTTTATTATACCATTTTTAGAAATGTTTTAATTTGATTCATCACTCATAGCAAAAATTATACGAGTATATTTAGTAATCTAGCATAAAAAAAAAATAAAAAAATAAATAAAAAATTAATTAATTAATAAATAAATTAATGAAACAAAATAAAATAACTCTATATTAAATTACAATTATAATAATATGTCATTGATAAAAAATGGTGAACCTTTATCTTTGAAATAAAAAGAATAGGTCTGTAGTCGTCTATGAAGCTGTTGTGTTTTTGATAAAAACAAAATAAAAAAAACTGATACGATAGTGGTAATAGGAGTACGTCATTAATTCCTTTGATTCTCGGATAAGATAAAAGAGTTGAGTGTGGAGAACCTTTGATGGACCATTTACAACTGGTGAACGACACGTCATGTAGTATGATTTTATTTTAAATCCGAAACGATGAAACTAATATAAATATATCCTTATATGTATAATATAAGTATACTTAGTATAATTTTACAATGATAAAACATTATTTAGTCAAATAAAATATTCTTAAAAAGTCAAATAACTATACATACTGGTGATGGTACAAAACTGGTGATATTAGTTAATAAATTCATTATTTTACTGTAAATTTACATAAAAAAAATTACTTATTTTTTCAAGCTATTCTGGTTGAACATTAGTAACGGAAATTAGCAACAATTACCTGTAAAATTTTTAAAACACTAAGTATTAAAAATCATAGACAGGAATTGCGTGACTAAGAATGACAGGTACAAACTGATAATTGTACTGAATATATTTTCATATAACTAATTCGTATTTCGATAAAATTCTAATACAAAATAATTTTGTCATTGTAGAAGTCTCAATCTTAATGCAAGTGGAATGAGCCAAAGTGAAGACGACGAATGTTACTCGGTGAAAAAGAAAAAAGTGTCCAGGGTATGTATTTACAAATATTATAACACAGTTTAAAAATGTATGCTATAATATTGTAAACATTGTAAGTAGAATACATTTCATATGAAAATCGAAATTCATCATTCGAAATTTATTATGGTTGTTATTAAACAAAACATTAGCATGTTAAACGTTAATGAAATGGATTTCATGTATTTAAATAATTTAAACACTGAAAAGGAGTAGGAGGGCTATGCTGATTTAAATTATAAAATTTACAATAAGCGAACAAAACAATAGCAGAGTAATTTACTGAATATGTCATGTAAAAACGATAGAGGAAAATAATCAAATAACAATAACAAGAACCAAAAACAAATAGTTTACATATCATAACGAGGATATATGGTCCTCGTTTCATGCACTGACCATCCCACGAACATCGCGACTGTGACCGCCGCGTTGTCGAAACGACGCGGCCCGTAGCACGGACGGACGGGGGGGGCTGAACAGGGGGGGCTGAACAGGGCCAAAACAAATACGTCACGGAAGTCGATCATAGATTCTCGTTGCGATACAAAAACGATTCGAACTTCTTCCGTGGTCCGATCGCTTCGGGTACGTCCTCCGGGCGGCGTTCTGCGGGATCCTTCGGGACGGTCACGGCCTCGCCGTGCGACGGCCGTCGTCTCCACGTCGCTCCGGGCAGAAACGGGCGCGATCGACTTCGGTCTCGTCTCTGGCCAAGAGTGGCCTGCCAACAGAAACGCCGTGATCAGATGGCTTCGAGGGAATCACGAGTCCGATGGGGCGAGGCGCGTGCCCATCGTGTCGGAAAAGTCTGTTTCGGGTCCGTGTCTCCGGGCACACTTCGGTAAGCGTACTCTAAAAAGTCTATGCGGACGGCCATTACACTGAATCTCCGGAGCGAGCACGCCCAAGTGTCTCGCCAGTGTCGATTCCCGGGTCATCTGGTACCACGGGAAGACGCGGAGCCCCGTTGAAAAAGTCGGCCGGCCACGATGTCACCCGTGTCTGGAGCCATGCGCGGTGATGACGTGTCGACCGCAGCCGTATGGTGGACCGACGCCCCGTCACAACCGTCTAACCGCCCTATCACATAATCTAGTGTTGCGTATGTTTGGATTCGGGGTGGCTTTCCGGGTCTGGAAAACATGCCTCGTGGCATTCGGGCACGATCGAAGGGGGGACGCGTGCGGACTCGGGGGGGCCTCTTTTCACACGTTTTAACATCAACACGGACGGTGGCTGCGGTTCACTGTCTCGGAGGAAAGTCGTCCGTCCGCTACGACGGACTGCACACGGTCACGGCGAACGTGCGTGTGCGTTGCAGCGGACGGGGCCGACCACGCACTGTCACCGGACGGCCGCCCTGCATTGTGGTGTGCGAAACGAAATGCATATACGGTTTTGGGGAAACTCCTCGCGGGATCGAATTTCACGACCGTCCGTTACCTATTTTCCGGTCCCGCAGAGTTCTGAAATAACCACCACGTTTCTCAACCGCAACGCAAACGCAATGTCGATTATTAGAGCAAGACCCCGGTCGGTTCACCAACTGTCGACAATTCGTCTCCGGATCGTTCCGGGGACTAGCGACGCAGTCGGCGGACTCCACGCACCGCCTCGGAGATTTTCATAGGCCATCCGTCGGCGGTGCGTCGGAACGCTCATCCCAGTATTCCCGGAAACACGGACCGAAGGCAGACAAATTGTTTGGAAAATTTTTCAATAATGTGTGAAAATAAAAAAAACTTTCAAAGTATCTTTGACGTCCAATTTTTAATCCACGAAGTTGTTGGATGAAATTTATGGATAAACTTTATTGCTTCAAAGAGTGTCTCTTGAATAGAAAACATCATGGCAAAATTAAAAGACATTTCGTTCACTTAGAATCTAAAATATTCTATACTTGAGTGTATGTAACATGTATTCAAAAAATGACAGATAACGAAAATATGAGTGACTGTGAGCGGTAACAAACGTAATTTGTCGGAATTCAATTATATCTTAATGACGCATTTTACTGTACTGTCATCTTCACGTTTTTCGTGACATTTTCACTCTGGTGTAATAAGTAATAACGCATAAACCGAAACGCCCGAGAAAAAAATGTAAGTCTATTGGTAAACTTCTAGAGGAAAATTGTATTATCATTTAGTGCACGATAATATTACGACGATATTACAAATGATCCTATAAGTACATTTTGTCTTATAAGTGCCCGTCGGGAATTCAAAATACGTCTTGCACGCCATAAACCTATACTCATCGAAAATTTAACGCTACGGGAAAGTCGGTTTTACGATACTACGGCGAATCATGACGTACTCGTAGAAACAACACGTTTTTCTAACATCGCTATTCAAACCGAACGTGATCAAGACAATTACATCTCCGTCATTTATCTGTATAACCACTAATCGTCATCGATTAATATTAAACGAACGATCGATCGTTTTTCTAAGAGACGCTACGTCGCAGATATCCGTGAATTGAAACACATGCGGTATGATTCAGAATTCGTCGTATCCCGTGTGCCCGTGTACATAATAATACGCCTCAAATAATTTATCACGTTATTATTACATTATAATATTGTATATTTTACACAGACTCGAGCGCTACCGATGATGTATTATCATACTACGCGCAATGCGTACATATCCGTATGCCCGCATAAACACATCAGTACACCTAGTGTTCGCGCCACGTGAATTAGATTATAATATTACACAGGTGAATAGTATAGTGTGTAGGTACAATACGTTTCGTCGTGGTTGTCTAGTCCGAACGACCTTTATACGAGCGCGCGTCCACGGCGTCACGGCGCGACGTTGTGTTTACAAAAACCACGAGTGGGTCTCTCGTGGGTACGTGTGAATATAACCGACCCGTTTTTGTTTTTTATTATTATTATTATTATTATTTTTTTTTCATTATTGTCGTGTATACCTAGTACACGAATAACAACAACAACAATAATAATAATAACAATACCGTCATTACTTCGAGACGTACGCACGAGACTGGTCACGCGCCGCGTATGCTATCGACGAGGTCTCTACGAGAAGAGGATAAGACTCGTGGACTAATATGGACGACAGTGCACACTCGTTTTTGTATAATTTAATGTACTACACAACGTCGTCGTCACCGATGGGACGAGATGGTCACAATATGGCTTCTCGTCGTAGTAATAACATTATCCCGCCGAACACGTCGACCAAAAAACAGTGTCCGAGAACAGTATGTCATTGCAATATTTAATAACTAATATAGAAATGAATATTATTAAATAATATACTGTAGCACGCACAAGCATACACACACACACACACACACACACACACACACACACACACACACACACACACACACACACACACACACACACACACACATAACTCTACATATTTCCATATGTGCACATTGCAAGTAAATAATGTGTGTGTGTGAATGTTTACTATTTTACTGTTTGTATAAATACATACATATATATATATATATATATATATATATGTTATAACTTCTTTAACGGTTCTCAAAAATATTTTCTTAAGGGAATAAGAAATTTCGTTAATTTTAACCTTGTTGTAAGGATTAAGGAAGCTTCCTTTATATATTATAAAATATGTTTCTAAGTTTGTTAATAATATTACGAGTATTTACACACGTGACCGCACGCGCATATTGACGAAACGATATAGCAAACCGTTGCTGTTACACTATTGTTTTACTATCGGCGTCAAAATGAGTTATGCCATTATAATATTATCATAGAACACCGAGTAAGGTGTTCTATGATTATTTTACTGTAAATACGTTTTCTTTCCTCCCACTAAAATATTTATAATAGTACAATACATAAATGCATGTACTCATTATTTATTGAAACGTGTATACATACTGTGTACACACTACACACTCAGTACATGTATTACAATCATCACGTGAATATGGAATATCAAACGCGTGACCCAGTGACTAGCAACAAAACTTTATCATAAGTGGTAGGCTAGTTGCTCATGACAAATACCATAACAGTGACGTATTAAGTATTTTTTCTCGGGATGTATATACAAATTATAGAAAATCAGAAATGAGGTAGGCACGCCCTCCTCCAAAAAGATTGCATTTTTTTATACACACAGCCATTTATATACTCTCAGATTTTATGTAGACTAAATAAATATTAATTAATTATTTTTACATGAATCTATCCTCTTAATTCTGCACCCTCGTAAATACGCCACGATACTATAATATAAATAAATAAATAAATAAAATAGCCTCAAAATCATTAACGAGTAGTTAACTGTTGATTATATAAAATACTTTAATTATTAATTATTAGATTCTATTATCTAGTTATCGATAGTGTCCAAAAACTATGCATAGCAGTTGCACTATATGAACTTAAATTTAAACAAAACATAGAGTCTGAGTAAAGACAAACTGGTTGAAAAGTCGAAACGTTTTTTTGGGCTAGGCCACTTTGGTTAAATTATGTAAGATTATTTAAAATTGTACCTATATTATTCTTTATTATTATACAAATTGTAAAAATGTAGTTCGATTGAAAATCTAAATCCACTTATCTAAAAGTAATGTCCATATTTAGTATTACGTATACCAATAATATAAGCAAATTAATAATCAAAACTGTATAGTAAAAATGTGTACGATGGTTATATTCATATTTTTTAAATTTAATTCAACTAATTTATCATTATTAGTGTATAATGCTTATATTTTTAAATAGGTATTTGATTAAAAACATATTTATAATAAATAGCATTACATTTACTTAATTATTGCGTTATTGGACAGCTTTCATTACATTACCCCGGGCCGCTCTGAAAGGTTTCAGTCAACGGGTTAAGTTATTTTTAACGAGAGTTAAATCAGGCAACGAGATAAATATTAATTTTGATATGAGTCCACAATAATGATATCCTTATGCCACAGTTTTCTAGATTTTGTTTGTTCTTTTTTTCTTTAAAAGAAAATTTGCCATCTATAGGAAAAAAAAACTTTCTAAACAGTTAAAAGACTAAAATGCGATCGATGAGTACTTTTAACGCTACGTTCACTCGTTAAAACGTTCTGAAAAAAAATAACCCGGTTATTAGGAAATTGGTTCCACGTACGATTGGAAATCGTCGAAAAATGGCAAGTAGAACGTAGATAGTTTTCTTGAAGGGGCCTCGACCTTCGATAATATCATCGTCTTACATAATACTCGTAATATCGACATTGTCGTATTCTTACGAACTTTACCTCTTTTTGTAAGTTCATTTTTAAAAGGTTATTTGCAAAATAATTTACTGGAAATAAAAAGCGAAAACCATAAAACCTACCCGTAACAACACACTCTACCCAGGGGGAAAATTAATCATTATACCGCATGATGATGCGATGCACACACGGTGTACCGCGCGTGGTGTGGTAACTGGTATGACGTGTTGAAAAAAATAAATAAATGTCCGCGCCCAACAGTATAACGTTATAACGGTCGAATTTATGTTTTCTCGTTATATCCGAACGCGCTGAACCCGCCGGCGCGGCGCACGGCGAAGTGGGCGAGTGAAACACGCGTATACACGCGCCTGTCGTCGGCGTGCACACGACGCACGTAGCGCGGAAAACGTGCGGCCACTATCAGAACTCCGAAATAGACGTTGGATCATCATTATCATAACCGACGCTGTACGATGATAATAATAATAGTTATTATTATTATTAAATATTATGTACAATATGTTGTTGAAAAAAATTCCTGGACTACGCATTGTAATACTATGGTATTTATTTAATATTTTTTTTTTATCAGCTTCCACTTTATTACGACTCGAATTCCGGCGGAAATAACGAAAACGCGTATTATAATTTTTATTATTATTATTATTAATTTGTTATTATGATATGTAAACAGCAATCACACTGCACACGATGGCTGCGACGGTACAGCACAACCAACCATGTCATTAATGTTGTATGATAATGTTATGTAATCACCTAAATACACGTGGCTTAAAACACAAAAAACACCCGCACGGGGTAGGTGGCTGACAACCCTATGAACTTTTTTTCTTTTAATGGAAACGTCTATGTATCAAAATATTTCGCGCAAGTGATTAAATACGATTTGAAATACACCATACACTTATACACATTTGTCTACTACTAGCAATAAAATTATAATTAAATATTAAAAAACATATATATATATATATATATTTAATATCATTGTATGATATTAATCAAAGTAATAATAATTTAGGAGTCTTGCATATAAGTTTTCTCGGAATTACAGAAGATTGAAGACGAAATCATATAAGATTATATAAGTAGACTTTAGAAAAATATGAATACATAACTACCCTGCTGGCTGCAATGTCTCGGCATACCAAATACTGTGAATTGTGATACCGTATACATACACGCAGACCGCCTCTTTACGTAATATTTGAATAAACTAAAATCCATACTTACGAGTAATGATGGGCAAATACCCGGTAAATATATTTTTGGTGAATTCCCTAGTTATTTACCCGATATTTAAAATAAATACCCGGTAATTTGGGTAATTACTTCAAACAAAAAATATTCAATAAAATTTTGTTCATCAACGAACAAATGTTAAAATGTGGTGATCCAAGCCAAAATACCTAAATTAGGTATAGTTTTATAATTTTTATTTAAACAGATAAGTTTAATAAATTTTATTTTATAACAACTTAGAGAACTATGTTACCTAATTCAAATATATTTAAACTAAGCCTAAATATCTACTTAATGAAAAAATATTATGATAAGTAGAAGTAAAAAAAAAAAAAACATAAATTAATAAGCATAGATAATTTATAAATTTATAAATATATAATAAAATATTATGAAAGATACAACACCAGTATTAAAATAATAAATTACAATTTGTATATATTCATATAAATTATAATTGCCATGAATACAATATTATTTATGTAGGTACTTAATTTATTATAAGTTGTAATTTTCATATAGCATATAGGTAATCCTTAACATTTTGACTTTTTGTACCTTTTAAATACATATGTAATAATGTAAAATTAAAAACAATTTTTTTTGTCAATTTATATAATTAAACATTATACCTACACAGTTAGGTACCAAGTTTTTAGTGTTAAACAAGCAAATATTGTATTTAAATAATAATACATAAGTAATAAATGATAAACAAAATAAGCTTACTATTTAATATAATTTTTTTAAATTAATTATTTTACTTACATTCTCTGAATTTTCATGTGATCAAAAAATTTGTTCATGGTTAAAGGCTTGTGCGAATTGACAGCTAAATTAGCATCATATTCATCAACTGTTTGTATTTGATCTTCAGTTACATTAGAAGTTGTATTTGAATAAAATGTTTGTTTTATTTGTTGTGGGCAATTTGAACATTTAAGTAAATGTGCTTTCATTTTATTCACATTCATATTATACTCTTTTTGACAAAACTAGCATGACCGACGTTTATCGTTAGATATGAACTGTTCAAAGTATTTACGCACTATGTCCTTTTTTCTTCCCATAATTTTATTTTATAGTCCACAAATTTAAGCAACAATAAAAATAAATAATTTGTATTTCATAAACAAAGCAAAACCGAAAAAAAGCGCAAAAGCAAGACTAATGCCGCGTTACCAACGCATTCTTAATGCCGTAAGCGTAGCGGTATATCTATATTCTACATTTCTACCGTGTGTGTATTGTAGTCATGTGATATTTTAATATACTTTAATATTTATGTTACAACCAAGGTGGAGATATATCTACCTTGGTTACAACCACAATTTAAGATAAAACAGTATAGCCATATTAAAAAAAAAATACCCAATTTGTCAAAGGAAAAAATGACGTGGGTAAATACCCTGGTATTTACCCAAAATATATTTCTTACCCGTTGGGTATTTACCCACAGTCCATCACTACTTACGAGTGATTTTGTTCGGGAAATCGAAGTATAATTATTCATCATAAAACATGGAGATAACCCTCGGAGGCTGCAGACATTTAAAGCGAGTTTTTTTGGTACCTACGTACAAAGCATTTAATGGCGGCGGCGGCGACGAAATGTCGACCTACTGGCGGCGCGGTGTGCCTATTCGGCAGAATCTTCGAACTTCTGCGTATATTAACGATTCCGGTAGAGACGTTGTTTAGTAAAAGTCACGAAAGTTTCCGACGTGGTCCATGGTGAGCAGACGCCAATCGAGCTGTAAGGTAGATGGCCGCATAATAGTTAATACAATTCGATTACTCCAAGTTGAACGTTAATCGAAGTTAAAACCCATGTGAATCCGATATCTAAGGGTGTTAAATGTCCGAACACAGATCATTATTTAATGTTACGAGGCGAATGTCTTATTGTAAAGGTTGTCAGAAAACATGTTTACTTTGATTGACTCAATTGCATTCCAAATATAATATGGAGAGCGATATTTCGTTCACTATAGGTGCTCGAACTTATGAATTCGATATACGATTTTGTCGAAGCTCATGAAATGAACGAATTTCTCAGAAAATACGATTTCGCCACGTGCACGAGTTATATACCTATATTATTCGGTTTTATTCGAAAACCACACAAACGAAATAACACAATGCCTCGTTATACAAAATCGTATGTGTACCGTGAATTTTCTTTCAACGAAATCGAATAATGAAATTAAATGGAAAAACATTGAGTAAGTCATAATTCATAATCTTTCACGTGTTGATTTTAAGTTTTAACCACATTGCATTAACGATCAGACGTAACGAGTATTATTTACATATTATCATTGTTATTGCGATGACAATTCATTTCAATCACACACTATTATCAGTTTTTGTTTTCACCAAACTTTATAAAAAAAAAAAAACTTGGCTTTGGTAATGATTTGAATAATATTGAATATCATTTAGGTAGGTACTGCGTTTCCCGTACAACACGGCAGTAATCAAGCAAATCACTTTGAACCAATTTAAATTATATTTCATCCATAATATGTTAATTTTTATTCAAACCCATTCGTTTACACTGTATAATCTATAGTTTACACGCTTTTTCCAAGCGAAAAAATACTTTGTTTTATATAATAGGTATATCATTCCGTAGTTTAATATCATTTGTTAATCCGTGAATAACGTATAAATATTTAATAAACTTGAAGCAATACGACTTTAAGTGTCAGTGTTTGTTGAATATGAATGCAATGACTCATAATCAATACTTCAGATAATCGAAAATGCATTGTTCATAGTAGCTACCAAACTGTACAAATTATTAATAATTTAAATTATATTATTAGATATGTTAAACAAAAAATATATAATTCAAATTCAAATAAAAATTGAACCCATCAATTATTAGTATTCACTATTCAGTATTAGATCACATAATGATTCATATACGTGTATATTTTACCAATAATTCTGATGAAGTTACCAATATTATTTATGTTTTAATATATATATATATATATATATATATATATATATATATATTTGTGTGTGTGTGTGTGTGTGTGTGTGTGTGTGTGTGTGTGTGTGTGTGTGTGTGTGTGTATACACACATACACAAAAATTATTATATCAGTACGAAAAACGTTTATTTCAAAGTAAATTATTTTAACCCATATGTTTCTTTTTGTAAATACATTCATAGTATCTTTCGTTTTCAAATAATATTTTATCTTATATAAGTACATTTTTTAAAACTAGAAATGGATAAAAATCATTTTGTCATTTAACATTTCAAAAAAGATAAGGATATTAAACAATATATGTATTGAAAACAGAAACTTATTCACACATTTTATTTTAAAATACAACTAAAACGATAAATACTTTTTTAAATTTTCTGAACAAAAAAAAAACATATTTATTTAATTTGCCTATTATTTATTTTAAATATGATTCTAATGTATTTCATATGAATAATGGTCCTTAATGCTATTCAATGTTTTTATTTTCAAAGAAAAACAACAAAATATATTATATTTTTACTTTGCAAAATATTTTCGTTATTCAATGTAACGTATAAGTCAAACTTTTAGATTCTGAGTGAAGCGAAGGATCTTATGGCTTTACAATGATGTTTATTTTTTTTTATTTTTTTTTTCTGCAAACACTTTTTCGTATAGAAATCCTTGTCCAAAAATTTCGTCCAGCAACTTTTTAGATTTGAAATTAAACTGAGATGGTACTTTAAAGAGGTCATTTTTCCAAAATCTCCATAGTTTTTCCATTAATCAAGAATAACGAGCGAAAAACTGAGTAAAAACGGTAAAATCGGTAAAAATCCGCCATAAACGAGATTTTCACTGTTCAGATTTTAGGTATTTAGTTATAAATCGAAAAGTATTGAAGCTAGAAACTTGAAAATTTTATCCAATATCAAATACATACTTTTTTATAATGGACAAAATTTTCAGAACAATTATAGCACTTTTGACTTAAATATAGAACTTTTAATCTACTAAATTGTTTGAAAGTTTTTATGTAATATAATTTTAAATATTTGACAAAAAGTTCTGAAAATTTAATATGACCTTACTCATATACCTACCTAATTATCCTAACAAAAATTCAAAAATCGTACAAAATAACCGTAAAATACGTAAACAGTATTTAAATAATAATATATTATATTACACTGAAGCTTTGCTCAGAATCGTTTTATACTAAAGAAATGAGTCATCATTTCTTTAAAACTTAATATATTCATCATCAATATCTTGTCCGAGGACCGAAGGGACGAAGGACGAACTTGTACCACCATCATCTCACTTACCAGCTTTTTAACATCATATTTCCTAACACTAAAATATTTATTATAATTTTTAATTAAACAATTATAATAAAAATTTTTTTATATGACAATAATCAAAACAAAACGGCGTCGCCCCGAATGTGATAAATTATAATTGATATATATAAATTATAATCGATTTATACATGTGAAAACCAATTTGCTATTCAATATTCTCATCACTCACACACTGGCAATATAAAATACTATAATACTATTTATATAGCTATTTATATTTATATACTTATAAATAAAATTAATAATATACAATTAAGAATTTATCGTTCAATATTATAATATCACCTTGGTATCAACTAGGACCCACCCCATACACACATACTACCAAATTTTATTTTTAATTTCGTCATCAACGAATTAAACTTGGTACCTACGCGTACTCACATGTTTGTCGTAAAATAATGTAATGGCGAAGTGTCCAGATGGATTTTATTATTTCTGAAGTTGCTTTTTTTTTTTTTTACTTCTCAATCGAGTGTTATTAAATGGCGGTGCACGACGAAAATGCGACGCGTTCGTCGAAGTTATGGAAAAATGAGTTTATTTCCCTGCGGATCGCGTCCACCCAAGGTCAGTGCAAACATGTATTTGTATTATTTATCTACAACGACCTTGGAACCGTTGTCGGCAAGCGCGACAGTGCGGACAACACGCGCGTGGCGCAGGAGAGTTTGCTATTATCTTTGGCGGTCGGAAGACGCTCGGACGTTCGGGTACAGCCCAAACACCATAGACCTTATACTATGTAGTATAAGGTCTATGCCAAACACGAATGGATTGTTTTTCTTCCGGTGGCCCACTCACGCGCGTTCCGTGAAAAAAAGTCGAATCCGCCTGTACCTCCACGCGTCGATCGTCATCAAGGGATTTATAAATGATTTCCATAAATCTCAAAGTTAATAAAAAACCTGATAATATATGAGTAGATAATAATATAATTCATATACTGAGGTAATAATCGACTTATAATCAATACACAACATTAAAATCACCTATAAACCTCGGATCGTCATCTCGATTAAAGGTATTATAATATATTCATATTCATACGTTTTAGATTCTGAGTGAAGCGAAGGATCTTATGGTTTTACAATGATGTTTATTTTTTTAATAATTAATCCATGAGGAACCACAATATTGTTAACGAGATTCACCAATAGTTTATATTTAGTCTCGTCATAGTATTAAGTCAGCATAATTCATACACACATCATGTTAAATATAATCAAAGTACATGACAAGAGAACAGTATAACGACCTATTGCAATAATATTTATGTTTTTTGTTTATTAAGTGGGACCTCCGAGTTCCGGATAACAGGTTAAACATAACCTAGCCCAAGTTTAACTGTTATTATATTCATATGATTATTTTAATTTTATGAGACTCGAATTTATAATAATTGAACATATAAATTAGCGGTTAGCTTTAACCGAATAATTTAGTGATTTCAAAATATTTCTCATTCCCTGAATTATAGTAATATGTGGGTAGGTACTTAAATTAATTAAATTAATTCCCAAACGTTAAATTTATAAGTCAATGCTTAAACGACGAATCCATATTTCGAATTGAACCGTTTTCATACATGTACATTGTACGTACACAGACTATAGGAATGAACGTTAACACTTCAAACACAATTTTAAATGTTCTATATAAATACTTCTTGAAGAATATCTGATGTTATTAAACAAAAACCATATCATTTAACTGGTCAAAATACGATTTTTCAAGGCATACACATTACACAATCACATAGACGAACTCATAAACATGTTATGTACTGTTGTACAGTACACATGTGCCATCAATACACACACGCACACACAAAAGAATTCGTAAATAAAATAACTGTTTATGAAACAGTTTTATAAAACAATAACACGAATAATGAGAACTTAATGTTTCGCAAAATTCTATCGGGAATTAGAACATTCGAAAAATAATTTCTGCAATTACTTTTTATTCTTTAGACGATATCGTATTTTTTAAGTTATTTAGGGAAAAATTTGGGCCATGTGCATTGGTTTTTAATATTTTTTATAGTCATATAATTACTCTTAAGCACTGAATATACCTACGCATTAATGCATAATTATTTATCTTGTTTAGTTCACTGATGTCCGTGTCTAAACAGAAACATATTAAAATATTTTGCATTAATTATACAAACTAAACTACGTTTTAACGTAAAATACTGAAATGTGTTTGTATAAATTTAGGTTTTATGTTGGTAAATATAACAATAAATAAAGAGAAAAGACAATACCAAAATTTATGCAGTGATCACTACAGTAAAGTATCGAAAACGTTTATCAGCTAACGCATAAACCTTTAAGTATACAAAAAGAATTCACTCCACATCATGTGGTATTCTTTGCTCCTCGGACAAAATAATGGTATGGGTTTTTTTTATTTAATCTGTTAAAACATTTTATCTGAGGAAATAATTGTCATTTATAATAAAAGTCATTTTTAAAATATATGGTGAAAATTGCGAGTTTCTATCAACATTACTTTCGGAATTACGACTAAATAACTAAATTCTATAGAGTAAAAGTCTTGTTTAATGCAAAAAAATATCGTTTTTACCCGATTTGTTGGTAGGTATTCTTCACGTTTAGAAAAATTATTGAGGAGAGGGTAAAATGAACCTACAAAGTACCATCAACAGGTGATTTTCGATCTATTCAACTACTATGTGAAAACTTTGGATACAGTTGAGTGTACCGAAAAGTGTTTCCAGACAAAAAAAATAAACCTCACTGTAAAACCAATAAATCCTTCGCTTCTCTCAGAATCTAAAATAAACATTATTGTCAAACCAATAGATCCTTCGCTTCACTCTGAATCTAAAAATAATAACACGAAATACGAGTATCTAAACTGTAATTTATAAACTGTATCGTAATTGACTTAGATTTTTACCGCAGCGTAATAATTTATTTAAATATTTATGAATTAAATTTTGGTTTTTGGGGTAATCATGAGAATATTACACAAATTTTATGATTTAATCCACATTTTTCATTATTCATTGTGAAATAAATATTTCGAAATTGTATTTCAAATAACAGGCAACTGTCTAGTAAAGAAATAATGAAAATGCATGTAATTATAATATAGCGTATATGTTGCAGTACATAATTATTACTATTAATCAGTTAATTAATATTTTGTGTATATTGTATGTAAAGTATTTTAATGTTTAATGTTTTTTATAGGTACTCTCTATTAAAATGACAAGTTGTAACTGAACAATAATCAAATTTTAAAGTTCATAAAACTTTAATTAAATTCTAATATATATATATATCGTCGCCATCGTGCAAAAAGTGACCAAGTGAATAAGTAATTATTATAAGTATATATATATAATAATAATAATAATAAGTAACCAAGTATACTATTGCGGATTCATTGGTACCAAGTTCATAAACATCGGTTAAATTCTAGATTTTTAAAGAAATACTCAACTTTAAGATTGATATTATTCAAAACTTTAAAAAAAAACACTTTGTCACTTTTTGCTGCACGAAGGCAGCGATATATATAATATATATGAGATATTATGTAGCATAGCATTTACTATTGAACTATGTACAATGCTTATTACAACGTTATATGTATAGGTATAGTCTATGAATGATTAAACATCATCATCACGCCGTTTACGCCATTCTAAATTGTTATGAGCACAACGCTATTCCACCAAATATATATTAAATTTCGATTCAATACAGCAACATTAATTAAACTCTATTTTTGAAGTTTGATTACCTAATGATTAGTTAACTTACAATATTCGAGTAGGTGGCACGTACACTTGGCAGACGTTTCCCTTCATATCCTCTCTCTCTCTCTCTCTCTCTCTCTCTCTCTCTCTCTCTCTCTCTCTCTCTCTCTCTCTCTCTCTCTCTCTCTCTCTCTCTCTCTCTCTCTCTCTCTCTCTCTCTCTTTCTCCCTCATCAAAGCTACAAAGCCACGAGGATAGGGATAAGAATATTACATAATATAAAATAAATGCTCATTCCAGGACCAAAATATCACTGATGCTACTAAAATGACGGATCCCGGGATGATCAAGGTTAATTTAAAACCTAACATTTCAATCGAACATTAGGTAGACATTAAAATACATTTTTTATAATTTACCATCATGATCCTGAAAACGATTCCTGGTAATAAACTTATGACTGCCTGAGTATTAAGCGACCTAACCACCCTAACTATTATAAATTTATTGTTCGATTGTTCGATAACACAATCAAAAAATAGATACTATACTATTCTCATAATAAAATGTTGGAATAATAAATACCATACATTCAGTTTCATACTTATTGTGGTCATAAATAGTATAGCATGAATCATAAAAAAGTCGAGATCCAAAAGAATGAAAGTCAAAGCCATCTGTATTATGTGGTCAATTCCACAAGACACATAGTCGGCCTCGTGTGCCTAGGCGAATGTGTGTTGGTGTGTAGGCTCGTCTCACAGGATAGATGACATAGGGACACGACTAAAGGGTGGTATTTTTTTAAGATTAACATTTCTATTTTCAAAACACATTAATAAATTGTTAAATATGTGTGAAGGACTTGGGTCGGACATGTAAGTGTGGGAACGGAGCACTCGCATTTCCGTTGTTGCAGCGCAGGTTCTCGTCCACGTCAACATTAGTCAATGGTGATTGATACATATTTACGTCGTCTTTTGACGTTTACAACACGATATACTTGACATGACGTTATTATAATATTATAGTACAGTGTATTTGTATACGTTCATGCATTTACGTGGCATCAGATTAAAAGGAAATAAGTAGGCACGACTGCCAACAAAGTTCTACACGAGAAAAAAAAACAGTGGAAAGTTGTATGTCCACAAAAAGAAAGTGGTTTCAAAATTTTTTCTTTCTAATTCTTTATGAAAGATGAATTTACAGTCATACTGAGATATCGAAAAATATTTAAAAACGATATTTTTAGTAAAATAATCCCTCGGTGTGTACGGTTATGCAGCTCACTGGGGCTACAGTTATGATAGAACTAGTAATTTTAATTTTTGGTCATTTGAGAGTGAGGTTTAATCATCAAAGATACAATTTTTTTTAAGGCCTTATATTTTTCATATTTCATGTTTTTTTTAAGACCATTATTTGGAATTTTCATGGTACATACTTAGGGTTTTTTTTTACATTTTTTCTTCAATTTTTAAACTTAATGTTTGAAAATTATTGAATCTGTTATTTGATCAAAATATTATATACTTTACTCAAGCTATGTTGCTCTTTTTTGTGCAAAAATTATCACACTTTTACGGTCACAATATTTCGCACATTGCTTTTTAGCGCGTGTTAATCCGAACCCTATACATCGATCACTGGTTAACAACACGGTCGACACCGACAAGTGATAAGTCATATAACAATAAGGTACGAAATGCAGGTGGCGAGTCGAAACAAAAACAAAAAATAAATAAATAAATAAAAGTATAGTGCATATTGGAAAATATTGCAGTGCTACTCGAGAATCCTCCCCCCCCCCGCTCCTACCGCCGTATTCGAAGACCGTCTGCGGCCCGCGGTCGCACGTAACACGGCGCGATAACGCCCGTGCCGGTGCGCGGGTCTGAACGCACGTTGTCGCCGCGTCGCGTAACGCCCAGAGACATACGGGGCACACGTTAAACGCGAACACGCGGCGACGGCGGCGGCGAGCGTCACGTTCGGTGCAATGTGCTCGAGCGCCGCCGCCGCCGACACGACTCTGGGGCCGGCCGGGCGACGGGCGCGCGCGTATTTTGTCGCGAGCACGCGGACTAGAAAGCGTTTGGCCGTCGACGGCGGCCACGACGACGACGGGGCGGCAATTATTACGCGACGTGTACGATAATAATAATAATAACGGGCTATTCATAGACAGAACGGGTCGGGGGTGGTAGGGCGGTGGGATGGCGGCGGTGGCACGTGTACGGCGAACGTGAAACGACGGGCGGCCGAGACACGCGCGCCGCCAGCCGGCTCGCTAGGTGGCCGCCGCCGGTCGGACGCATCTTTCCACGCGCAGCGGCACGCCACGACGGCGCGCTACCGGCCTGCCGCCACCACCGCCGACGCCGTCGACCCGAACGAGCCGAACGACCAATAATCTGCGGACCGCGGTCGGGCATCGTTATAATATTTAACACCGTACCCGCTGCGGTCATTAGTCAACGTGCGATTACAACGTCTCTCTCGATTTCGCCCTCCCCCCTAACACTCTCGAAGAGACCTCGTCTTATTTTTTATTAATTTTTTTTTTTTATTACGATAACAATAAACACATTAATATTATTACTATCATTATTATTGTTACTACTATCGATACCATTAACATCGCACCGTTATCGTACGATTGCACGCGGCCGACACGGCTCAACGGCCCCCACGGGGTGCTCGCCCGGGTCCGCAGAGTCGCGTCGATAATTCAACAACGTCGTATTGTCATAGTCAACGGTCGGGACGAAAAATAAATGTTTCGCCGTTCACGCGCGTACACCGACGGAACGACGACGTCGCGCGTCGCGACAGTACCGTCGTCCGATATCGCCGCGACAACAGTAGCGACACACTGAGCGGTCGCCTGTTGCACGGCCGGGTCACGTTGTTCCGTCATCGCACGCGTGCGCGTGTGTGTGTGTGTGGGTGTGTGTGTGTGTGTGTGTGTGAGTCGCGCGCGCGTTTCGAATTCGCGCGCCGTTTTCGTCGCTGTGTTTTCTCGTCCTTCGCCGCGAGCGTACGCGGAGTGCCACCTGTGTGTACACTATTGGTTTCGACACGCAACACTAATCCGTTCCGTGTTTGATTACATTATTTTATATTCGTTTTTTCCGCCGTACGTGAAAAACGTTATTATTAAACCCGTCGGGTCTGGGCAGACGTGTAGGACGACAGATCCCCTGTTGTTCGTCCGACGAACTCGACACACACGCACAATTCGCATATTTCGCACGAGACTTTTTTTGGGTGAGTCGCACGCAATAGCTTCATTATTATCACTGTTATTATTATTTTTATCATTAGTATTTTTTTTTATCATTATTATTATTATTATTATTATTATTATTATTATTACTGTTACTATTATTGTGTTCGTTTCGATCGCGGGCCGTCGCGTCGTGCCCTGACCTCGCGTAACACGAGCGCGCGACAGAAAAAACCGCAAATCCTTTTCGATTGTCCTCCTCGCGTGTGTTATATACCTGCTCACGGCGTGTTCGACACGACCGTATACGATGATGATGATATGACGTCCACCGAGTATGTACTTGACGCACGGCTTGTGTTTTCTTACAGGTATCAATGGTGTCCGACATGATAACGCACCGCGACAGTGCCATGAAGGACAGGCTGTCCGGGAAGTCGAGCTCCGTGTCGCAGACGCCGCCGCACAGGAGCGGCATAGTGCAGTGCGAGAACGTGGCCGAAGACCAGGCGGAAAGAACCCAAAACCAAGGCCAGGCGAAGAGCGTCAGCAAAGAGGTACGTTTTGTGCACCGGATTATCGTCACGAGGTACGACACACTCTGGAAAAACGGTCGATGACGTCTACCTAAATACACGGCGTCATCCGGGATCGTCCGCCGTTCGGTTTTCTTTCGGACATTGTTGTTACTGCTCTAAATATATATAAATATATATATATTTATATACGACACGTGGACACGCGGGTTATCGTCGAATATTTTACACGCGTAAAGCTCGCGCCGTAAAGATTTCTAAGCAAGCCGTCGTCACACGTGTACATTTATGACAATATTATTATTAATAGTAACAATAATCATAGTGGTACATTTTGTTTTTGTTTTCTTTTTTTTTTTTTTTTTTTTATTATTTCTCAGTGTTCTTTAATGTCGCTATGCAGGTTTACGACATTCTTAGATGCGTTAGAAATACATATTATTAAGATCTACAAACTATAGTCGAATGTTAGCCGATTTCGTTTATTTGCCATGTATATCATGGGACGAAATTAAATGAAAAATTCGTATGCGTTATAGTCGATCTAAAACGATTATATTGATGAAATAATGACATTGATTGTAATCAACTAAAAAATACCGTAGTCTGTCTGCAACACTCAAACGGTTATCAGTTGTGAACGCTTTACGTTTAGTGTAATTGCATTGACAATATTATCAATTACAATGTAAACATCACGAAAATGACGAGTACTATCAAACATCGATTTACACTTATGAACAACACTTCTAAACGTTTTGTCATAGTTATAAAATAAAATTTTTAGATCTCATAATTTAGCTACATAACTATTGTAGCAATTTAAAAATACGGAGTAATTAATAAAAATTGTGTTTCATAATTATGGTCACAAATCAACGAATGAATCATTGAACAATAATAATAACAACGGATATACATTTTGAAAGTAATGACACGTAATAATGGGAACTAAGTTGTGAATAATTATAGTTATATATATAAACTATGCATAAAAATTGTAGACAATATTAGTTAATTTAATTGAAGGAGTATAATCCATTGCATACATTCGGATTGAATAACTATTTAGGATTATGTTCTTTATTAACGTCTACTTAAGTTGTTCAAATCAAATAAATATAAAACAAATAAAGTCAAACATTTTCGTGAAAATTGACACAAGTTGACACAGGCATATTTATTATTTCTATGAGTTTAAAATGAAATCGATCTATCAATTAATTAATGATGTATAATATGATATTACGTGCGATCCAAGTATCTCTTATCGACAAGTGATTTTTCATAACGTCATAATACTTCATTTCTATAGCAATAAGTAATAAATTATTAAATAAGTATTAACTTTATGAGAACTGTAAGCCATTATTAACAGCTAATTTCGTATAAATATTTATTTTATGCTAATCCCTACAGTCAAATACTTTTATACGTACTATGAGTTTAGAATATCATATTAATATAAATATATAAATACCTATGCAAAGTGATATTTTAAACATGCTCATACCATTTTTTGCCGTGGGAATGCATAAATTTGGATTTTTTTTGTTCTAATGTTCAAGTTACCATGATTTCTAAGGCCTTTTTTTTACTCCCTTAAGGATGTTCTGTGGCAACACTACCATTTTTTTCAAATGAAAATCTCCTTTTTTACTGCGCGATTTCATTCAGATAATTTTTATGTGAACTTTAATGTATTGAACTCAAAAATTCGAACGAGTAGTTTTTGAATAATTCTTATTTAAGTATTTATGATTGTATCTTATAAATTACTCCCACTCCACTGTCCTCTTAATTTCAGTAATTTTTTAACATAAATTAATTTTTGTAACTATGTAGATAGTATAACACTACCTTGCTGTAATGTCACTGACAAAAGCGAGATAAACAAAAAAAATATTAAGGCTAATATTTCCTTATGTCCATATAGGTATCCAACTAAATACCTATTATACATAATATTATATAATTATCCTTAATACATCATTTAGAATAATTTTAAAACTACTCGTTTGAATTTTGACTTCAATGCATCAAAATTCACAGAAAAATAAACCCATAATGAAAATATGTTGTAAAAAAGAGGTTTCTATTTGAAAAAAAAGTTTGTATCACCACATAACATTTTTATGATGATATGAAAAAATGTATAGAAAACATAGTTTTTATCGTTACGTAAATATCAAAAATAAAATACAAATTTATGTATTTTTACAATTAAAAATAAGATGAATATGCTTAAAAAATCACCCTGTATATATTATATATAGGTATTAAAATCTAAAACCAAAAAGTATCATCAAATATTATAGTAAATTATTTCTAACAATACTCTATAATCCATATATCCGTAAACACTGTTCATTAAACTTATAAATTTTATTTCTTATAAGTTATTACACAATATTTTTTTAAACATTTGTTTAATGATTTTAATGTTATGTGACTAAACATTGCATTATTATCAGGAACTCGTTTTTAAATGAACATATTTATACCATAGTCTCAGTAAAAAAAATTTTAATTTTTAAAAGCTATACTATGAAGTTAAAAATATTTATATACCACTTGATTAGAAGTGTAGAAGGTTATATAATTGACAAAGCCATATCATATTTAAATTTCGTTTAAAAAGTTCAAAATTATTTTTGATTGGAATATCTGGACAACATAAATTTTCAAAAGTGTACAGATATTTAAAATTTTACAATGAAACTATTTATCTATTGATAATGTAATAACTGTGTTTAATTTTTCTTTAAAATATCATATTAAAATTTTTTTAAACATATTTTAGTGTATAAGTGCATATTTCATAAATCAATTAATAATTTCGCGGGTTGTGTGTATTACACCACTTGAAAATAATTTCATTTATTTGTTTAGGATATTTCTTAATTTTTCAACTAATTTCTATTACTGAAACTACACTTTCGATCATCATAAATATGTGTACGTAGTACAAAATACATTTTTTTTTACCATATGAAATGTATATTGTTGTTGTTTTGTATCTATCATAAAACAAACACAGAATAAATAATTTATCGAGTAATATGTGTGGAATAATTTGGTATTACAATGATGTATTGTTTTCATTATAAAATGAAGGTCACATTCAACTTATATTTTACAGTGTAAAGTTGTCAACAAAATGTCCAATTTAACTTTTCATTTCTGAACAAAATTAAATTCTAATTAAATAAGGTAGTTTAAAGATAGTTTACTTACCAGTTACCAAACATTTCGATGTTTAACTACGTTCAAATAATGATATATTAGATAATTAAGATATACTCGAATTATTCTCTTAGTTAATCTGTAATCGATAAGAGATACAATAATAATTTCGAATACTTAAGGTACAGTGTAAATTATGACCCTTTCATTATATGAATAATTAAATGACCTTAAAAAAAATGTGCTTAATGTAATATTCCTGTAGAATATACACATCCAAATATTTAATTTCACTATTCATCTATTGATAGGAGTTTAAACTTAAAGTTGATCATAATATATTTTTATTTATCAACGTCCGTGTGACTCTCGTGTTTTTTTTTAACAATCTTCCGATCACGTTGTACCGAAATAACGTGATAGCCGACGTATAACACGATACTATTCTACTTACAGACAAACAACAGCGTGACAACGTGATCGCCCCCGATCAAATCGTTTGCTCATCACGTGGTGTTCTTACGGTGACAATACTAATACATTGCTCGTAATGTCGAAAACGTGATCATAATTGATTCAAATTGCCGTCTTATTTAAATCGCGTATAGGACAATTTTTGTATGAGGAAAATTCCGATTTCTCCTGCGTGCACGTGTCATGACGGCGTAGAACACGCACCAAACATTACGTTATTGACAATAAATACGGGAAAAAAATCGCATATTATATAAACAAACAATGCAATGATAATGTTTTATGTTATGCAGGATCCAATGTCACATCGGATAATAGAAAAAAGGAGACGCGATCGGATGAATAATTGCCTGGCTGATTTGTCACGGCTCATACCGGCGGAATACATGAAAAAAGGCCGAGGCCGAGTTGAAAAAACCGAAATAATCGAAATGGCGATCAAACACATAAAGTATCTCCAGTCAAACGTCCCTGGGTCTTCTGGTAAGGTTTCTTAAATTTAATTTCGACGCATAAATGTATTTTACAACGTCCGAGGCGCACGAGCGACCGGATCATCAGGAATGTATTAAGTTCATCGTCTTAAAAATTCGTTTCTCGTTCAGTCGGTTATCCACCGTGCAGCACCAAGGAACCCGAGAAACTCGCGGAAACCGAGAGGACGCCTGAGCAGACGGCAAAAACGATTCTGATCGAGGAACAGTACAAGCAGGGCTTCTTCGAGTGTATGGCGGAGACCATGCAGTTCCTGATCGAGAACCACGGGTATCCTCCCAGTCACGGACTGTGCCTGTCGCTCATCAACCATTTACAAAACTATTGCGCTCGAATCGTCAAAGGTGAGTTGAATTATCATCAAGAACTGTTATCGTACTCCGTACGTCGTCGTATTTATAATTTCATATTATGCATCGTGGTTGTCGTTGGTTTTAATTCGTTATTTTTATGCGCTTTTCCCCTAGGCAAACAAGTAATCAACGACGTGGTGAAAGACGAGTTCGTCTTGGAGTTAAACAGATTCAACACGAACGTGTTAATGAATCTTAGCGCAAACAGCGGCGCCGAGACCACCGTCAAGGTCGAATCTGGTCAGCAACAACAGAATTCTCCGATAAATTCAAAATCTCAATCGTCCGTCAGCACGTCCAACGAACAGGTACGCGATTGTCGTGTCACACAATCAAATATCGAGTAGTCCAAGGCAAGGGGCATCAGGGGACGGGATGACGCTTTAGGTCCCTTGTATGCTCTAAATTAGCACCGATTAAAATTATATTTAATCAAACACATGTCTGATATTTAGATATCAATGCATAAAGCACTAAGAGCATTTTTAACTCTGCTCCAATCGTGAAGAATATTCCATGTGTCCTATGCGCGTAGGTACTTAAACTATTAAAGAAAACAGAATCGACGATACCGGATACATTTTAAGTGAAAATCATAAATTATACGATATCATCCATAGTCTTCATTAAACGAATTTAAAAGTCACTATTTTTTTCGCATAAATTGGGTCATCTCTCACAGAAGAACCAGTTGCTCCTTTTTTCAATTTTATAAATTAATAATTGGCAACTTCAAATTGAAATGCATGCGATTTCGAATTGAAATCGTTCAGTTTGTTAGAAATTATCCTATTTTCAGTGCGTAAAAAACAAATTTTCAAACACTTTAAATTACTTAGTCGATTAAATTAAATCATTTCACACGTGACATTTTTATCAGATAAGTACACAGTAACCCATAATACCTAAACATAAAATATGTTGTTACGTGTACGTACGTTGCATAACTCAGCCCCTGGGATATCGATGAAATATAGCCCCGCCAATTACGGTCAGACGTATATTTGCCCCGTCGATGACCATCCGTCGACGTCGATGAACAAACAATAATAATCATGATAATACGACACCGAGGTCGATCCGCGCCCGACTGTTACGATCTATTTCCCGACAGCGATACCTGACGTCGCGCTCGTCCGTTTCTGATCGTAGGTTTTTTTTTTTATAATTTTTTTTTCCGCCTCCCCGCAGACGCTGGCCGACCAGTGTAGCATATCGTTCACGTCGGACTCGTATTCGTCGGCCAACAGCTCCATGTACAAGTTCAAGACGGACATCAAACAGCGGTTCAGCGCCGAGAGCAGCGGCACGGACTCGACGGACTACTACGCGCCCGCGGACAAGAAGCGCCGGCGCCGGGAGACGTCGACGCCGACCGACTGCGGCGCGGAGGACCAGCAGGACGTGCCGATATTCGCGCTGCACGCCAACAGGTCGTATTACATACCGCTGACGGTGAACCGGGACGTCATATCGCCCATGTTGGACAGCGTGCTGCAGACGGACGACGACCGCTCGTCGCCCGTCATCGTGCACCCCATATCGATATCGGTCAACTTCCAGGCGGCCCACCACCTGCACCACCGCCACCAGTTCTGAACGGGCCGCCGACGCCGCCACCGCCCGACTACTACCATATTGTGTTGTTTTTTATAATGACAACGGTAAACCATTAATTATTAGTATACCTACCTGCCGATATCATAATATTATCGTCATTACTATTATTATTAATATTATTTTTATTTTCATTGTTATCGTCACGGTTATCACAATGTTTCTGTTAGTGTGACGCATACCCGATTGCGGCCCGAAAAGCATATGTTGGTTTGCAAAACACGTAATAGAAACAAACAAAAAATGTTTGCAATCGTACTCGTGTGAAGTCACGAGTGTAGTTCATAAAAATATATAATATACTAATATGAATCATATAATATATAAATCAAAAAGGTCTACTCGAAGCACACACTACAGCCCTTGGGTTCTAAACGTTTAATTTTATTTTTAATCAAAAAACTATTCCGAAATCAAATTGTATTAGGTGGAGAGATATATCGGTACTGTATTATAACTACAAACTAGGATATTATCTGATTATCAAATGTCTAAACATTTTATATTTAGAAACATGAAAGAAAATTCAATGGCATATACTCGATTGCAGTATAATATTAACTGGAAAGTCAGCTCCAACTCGAAAAACAAAGTAGATATTGTAGTGCAGTTTTTTTTTAAATTTACTATATGATTAATAGCCTCATTTTATTCATAAAAAAAATAAAACAAAAAAATCAAAAAAGGTTTAAAAAAAAGAGTTTTTTGAAGTTACTTCATATTAAAATAAAAATAATAAATATTTGAAATTATTCGCATTTTAAATGAATGAGAGCAATTCATAACTTTGAAAAATACAGGAAATATTTTATTGTTTTCACACTGTTTAATTAAACTTATGTAATTCAACAGGTAATAAAGAACACACTATACTCTACTGTTAGTAACATTTTTATTCGTTTTTATAATATTGTATGGAAAGCATCTTGAAGTAGATATTTTGAATAATTATAAAAGAATAAAAAATATAACATACGATTTCAACGAGTAGTTAGTTCTAGAATCTAGATTACTAATTTGATTACATAAGCTATGTATTAAAAATTGTAAAAGCCGTAAAAGTTTCTTGTACTTTTCAAAATTATCAATTGCTTTTATTCATTTAAAATTTAACCGATTTTTCAAATTGTTTTGTTTTTCAATAATTAACAGGTAAATCTACAAAATTCAGTTATTTTTTATGAATTTTTTTTTTTTTAACAAACATTTTTTAGGTTTTTCTTCATACCATGACTAAATAAAGTCTATTTTAATCATATAATATGATATTTAAAAAAACTTCACTTCTGTACCTGCATTATGTTTCAAATTAGGGCTACTGACTTCCCAACTGATTAACACATCTGTCATGAATAATAATATAAAATTATCAAATAACTAAATACTTCGATAGTTATTTTGAAAATTACACGCGTTTGTTGCCATTTTATTGTATCATACCTGTGGTGATATCAAAGCTCGGAATAATGCGTTTACTAAGTAGATTCGATAAATACGTGGTCCGCATTTGGGCTGTCAAAAACGGAAAAGAGTCTGTTTGGACCGCAATCGGCCGATCTCCTCCCGTTTGTGTAGTCACGACATTGTACAATAATCATTAATTATAACTATTACTCTTTTTATTATATATTTTAATGTTCTATATTATTACAGTACTCTGTGCGTCGGAAGAACCGCGCAAAGGACTGTTATTGTACCGTTCACTGGCTTGTACGACCGAATGCACGGCCGTGAGAAGACTGCGCGCACACGCTCACTCGGACCGGCCGACCATCTCAGAAATTATTATTGCCCATTCGTAATAATAATATCATTATGTCATAAACTTGTGTGGGTGTGGGTGTGTATGTGTGTGTGTGTATGTGTAAAATATTATCGCATGACTTGTAAACGGTTCATAATTGTTGACGATGAAGATGATGATTTTTTTACAGATATATTTTTTTTAAGTGTTTCCTCTACAGTTATTTATACATTTTCTATGTAAAAATTAAGTTTGATTATTTTTCGTAACATTTGAATTCCTATTCGGTTATTTTGTAAAAATCAACATGTAGGTACATTTTCTATATGTTTTAAACTTAAGTTCGATATTTTCATAAAATATTGTATATCTACCCCGCGTCGCCACCGTATGTCGGATAAATTATGTTATTATTATTATTTTTATTTTTATTTTTATTATTACTATTACTATACATATATTATAATTAGTTATAATCAATAAATTATTTTTAAATTGTTTAATAATTCAGTGTACCTAGAAAATTAATTTTATCACACGTGAGAACGCGATAGTTACCTATACTCCACGTGTTCATTATAATAACGTGTTAATTATGTCGTCACGAGGTAAACCGTAAACATAATGACACTGATTTATTCATATATTATGTTCTACTTGCCTTAAAAAATAACCATTAATCGGTGCCAGCAGAAATAAAGCAGATAAATCAGTTTCAAAATATACCTCCGTAACCCACGGAATGAGTTCATTGAAAGGTCTCCTTTTTTTCCATGAAGCTTAGTCTCGGCGATTGGAATTAAGACCTCCGTTGATTAATATCACTCCTTTGAAGACGGATTATTAAATAATGACAAATTTTGTCAGGGATCTTTTCCATTATATGCCATCAATGATTGTTTTCTGCAGAGCCCAGATGTTTTGAAATGAGATTTTATGTAGAATTTGGTCATTATGAGCAGTATCAGTTTTAAACCGGCAGATATACAAGAATGGTGCATCATTTTCTCTCGGAGCGGAGCTCCATTCTAACGAGAGCAAAGTGGTTCCTACTAGGCCTTATGGTGGTGAGGGAAGCCAACCCGCATGGTGGCGATCATTTACACTCTAATAATAAGTAATTTATAGGTCTAAAAGTTTGTTATATTTGTATTAAATTATATATTATATTACATTGTCATAATGTAAATAATAAATAGCAAAATGTGTATCGAACGAGTGACGAAATCACGATTTACGATATTTTCAAATAATAATAAAAACAGTTTCTAATAACTTGTGTGTATTGTAAATAATATACATACAAAAAATAATTAATAGAAAAAATATTCAGACAAATTAGAAGAAATGCCAGAGAACAAATATTCCAGAAAAAAAATGGCTTCATATAATGGAAAAGATCCTTAATTATCTGTAATGGTTTAATCGTTTAATTTTTATCATGAAATCCAAAAGAGAAAAAAGGAAGATCAAAAAAGGTATCTTCATTTTTTTCTATGCCTATAAATTCTTTTTTTAATGTTCATTATACAAATATTATATCAATTTTTAAATTTAACTCTCTATATAGTAGTTTGCAGTGTAATAGGTTTCAGAGTTAGAATAGTAGTCAGTATTATTCCTTTTTCTATATGTATTGAATACATTACTTGCCATTCCGGTCTAGCTAATACGAATTATTCTTCGTGTTCACATTTCCGTTGTTCCTTACTACTCTTTTTCTTGTTCTGTCCAGGTAACACAGGCCACAGCTATAATAAATTTTAACGAAACGCTCCACGCGCAATTTTATACAAAGTTTTCCCTTCACTCAAACAAAGATATCTGTTCATGAACAACGACATTTTCTGAACATGTTTTCAAGTTTATGCTAGCGTTATATATTTTTTTAATTTAATTTTCCATTTACTCGTAAAAAAGTATGTTTCAAACGCCGTATTTACTTTAATAATCTAACGCATAATATTAATACTTAAAGTATTGTATAAATTGGTTTTGGTTTTTTAAATGATCTTCAACATTATATTTTGAACATTGGATGCAAACATAACTTTTACTGTTGCAAAATAGTACAAGATAAATGTAAATTTATTAAACCCAACTTAATGTGTCAACTTACTCTAAATAGTTGTAATTTAAAATTTAATTTAAATTGTAAACTTTTAAGAAAATACCTATAGTCGTGCATCATAATTGTGACAATTGTGACAATTTCAAATATTCTTTAATCTTAATAATCTTAGTTTGCAATAATTTTTTGTGAAATTCATAATAAAACAAATCTTTTATGAAACATGAAAATATTTGATTTATGATTTACCTTCATCTTATTTTACTAAGGCAAAGTGAAAAAAGGATAACAAAATACGATTAAGATTACTTTTAAATGTTATTTCATTTCAATGTGAAATCAGTTTATTTACATGGTTTAATTTATATATTGAAGTAATTGAATGATTGGTATAAAATAAATTTTACTAATTTTAATTTTTAGAAATTTTACTGAAATCTTCTATCTCGTGAATGACAGGATTATATTTTAAAATTTGTTTTCTGAATAACTAGATATGATTAGAACTTAGAGGTAGATATACATGGTATTGATAAATCTGCTATTGACATGGACATAATATGATCTCAAAAAAAAAACGTTAAAAAAAATTAAGTGTTAACAAATAAAATAAAAATGTATACACTGGTTTTAAATAACCTTTGTTGAATATTTTATTTGAAGATTTACGATTGAAATTTCGAATTCAATTATAAAATATAAATTAAAAATTGAAAATAATAGGTATTATTCAACATTATTGTATCAACTATAGTGCAAAAAAAAGTAAATCTAGGTATGTGTGATGTTGATGGATGACGTTCCAAATTTATATCGTCCAGATTTGTACCTCCAGGCCGTCACTTTATAATTTTTTACGCGCTCCTAAAAATATTTGAAACGTCTTTTGAAGTTTATTGTGATTGTGATTTTCAAAATTATCTGTATTAATACTATTTAGAGTAGTTTTAACAGAATAGTATAATACTTTCATGTACTTTTGCAGTAGGTACATGTCTATTGTCTGTATATCATTATTCAACATATTCTAACATAAACTTATGCCCGTCTTTTAAAATAACAGTTTTGTTTTTTTCGATGGTCATTTTATCGATTTTAAATTTATTACACACTTTTACGCTCACCCACACCACTACATAATAAGTTTTACACTACAGAATCTGCTGAGTTTGCTCATCTGATGAGCCAATGAATAGAAAATAGAAACATCAATATCAAAAGTATAACAACGAACCCAATTCATCTAGTCCAATCAATCAAATAGTAATCAATTCATTTCGTCTTCCCATTGGTATAGTCTTAAATTGTACTAAGAGAATGCATTTAAGTCGTATTAAGAGTTATAATCCGTAAAGTTATACAAATACGATGGACAGCCAAATTAGAGTAATTGCAAAAGTGTAAATCCATTTTTTTTTTCAAGAATGTACCGTAAGATTAATTTACTATACAAGTAAATACAATGGAAAGTGACGGTTTTTCACGGGTAGACAAGACCAAGATTCCTTTTCCGCTCACTGTGGTGGGAAATCTTTTTACCTGATTTAATATTAAAATTTTTATTAGACAACAACTTTCGAAAATGAGGTATTTTCAATACTTTCATAATTCCATACTGAACCTAAAAATCCTTTTGAATTACAAATTATTAATTAATGAATATGGTTTGTTGCATAACTTTATCATTTTTACTAAAATTATCAATAGTATTTATTTTTTTTTTTTTAATATTATTGAGAAATACGAATAACTACTGGTTTAAATTTTAAAGTACCTTCCGATTGCATGACATTTGTAGCTTACAAACTAAGGCATTGAACAATATTTTTACAACCCAAAAACTTCGAGTTCTTAATCATTTTCACACGGCGGCCATCGTTTGCGTATTGACTGATTACTTTACCTTTTTTAAACGTACATCATTAGCGCATCGGCAGCTGATTATCGTTTGCGCATCGTCGTTCACCTGAGCAAAAATATTGTACATTTATATATATATGTTTTTTATGTGTATGAGTGTTTTGACCCATTTTTTCTTTTTTTTTTCTTCTTCATTTCTATTTAAAATTACTACACGTGCGTAGTAAAATCGGTGAAACAAACCGTCTATGACGTCCATGACACGGCACACGCGTTTTACAAGATCAAGTTTTACAAGATTTACTATCTAAAAAGAAAAATAGATTAATATCATACTTTTGCGATAAAATAATTTATATTTTCAAACATAAATACCTACAAACATTATATAGATACCTATATCCTTTTAAACAATTACTCCAAACTATTCCTTACCTTTTCCAGTTCTATTGTTTGAAATTCTGGTGCGTAAATTATGTACAAATAGCGATTAGTGAACGATACAAAACTGTTTTACAAAAAAGGTCATAAATTCATAATGAACAATAAATGATGCGCTAATTATATACGACTTTAGGTATGCGTGATAAGTATTTTGACATGGAAAATGCTTAGGTGTCAACAGTGACAACTAAAATATCTATATACGATATTGTGCTGGGCAATTAATTAATATTGTATCGTAGATTAGTCAGCCAGGATAAAGCATAAGTAGTGTACAGTAACACGGTTGTAGGCACACCAAATTACGAGATCTATTTTCTATAAAATATAGGATTCGGATATAATATTGTACATACATATTTGTTGTATTCAGATATAGTATTTTTTATTTATTTATTGTTATTATTATTATTTTTTTTTTTTTGATAAAAAAAAAAATGGTGAAATACAAGATAAAATAATAGATTAATCAACATAATGTACAGTGAATATATTATACCATTAGTCATTGAATAATTATATTAAATAGCTGCAATATGAAATAATTTTCTTTAATCTTATTACAGTCATAGGTGAATTATATATACGTATACGCAGAGGCGAATTTTTGAAATAATAATACAGTTTCGGCTCTCTGGGCGACTGGGCCTATAAGGTTCGTCGCACCCATAGATAAACGAAAAAAAAATCAAAAATACTTAAATAATAATTATTTAAATTAATTTAGTAATAAAAATGCCATATAAAAATAATACCATTTACCTGTATTAAATATTTATATTTTTTATGATACACAAATTGGCCAATAATAATGGTCTCGATGGTCGTAATTTACAGATTTCACCAAATCAGCTTAGATTTTTAGAACGGCTAAATTGTTAAACGCTTTTCGTTTATTCAGTAACATAGATGATTTTTAGGTTACATGAACACCCTATGTCTTGTTCATGACGTATATAGGCTTTTGAATTTTTTTTTTTATATTTTTTCAAGTCAAATTTATAGTTGTAGTATTTATGATTGTTCTTATGAAGAAAATATTGTTTTTATAACAGTTAAGTTTTGTACGTTTGTCTCAGTGTGAGTGACGATTATAAAAGAAGTTTAAAGTAGAGCGAGGGAGGCACTGCCCCTGTTGGCCTGCTACCGTGGGCCATGGCCCCCATCGTCTTAGATTAAATACACCACTGTGTTTATTGAATGTGTCTTGTGTATAAGTATAAGCCACCGAGGTGGATGATATTTGGGGTGTAAGTTATAGGTGCTTTATTTTGCCCAAAAACTACTTTCTTATTTGCATCCAATTATGATAAAAAGAATTTATTTTTAACCTGACACCTAATACTTTATTGCATTCTTTAAAGTTTTAATTTTACCACACTTAGTATTCAACATTTTTAAGGTTTTGAATTTTGATTATAAATGTGAAAAAGAAAATCAGTATTTTATTGAAAAATAATCAATTTCGTCTAGGTTCAGATAAAAATATATTATGACTATTGATTTTTGTGATTTTTCAGTGCCGTTATAGGGTAGTTTATATTAGTACCAACTTCCAAACTTTTCTCAGAACCTTTTTCAGAGAGCCTAAACACCCAGCAGATAGCACTATTATCTTAGGACGAGCTTTCACGATTCAGATTTTCACGTATAGCCTAAAGGTACGTACCTATGTGGTATATTCTTATCTATCAGTTTTTTTTTTCATTTAAATGAAGTGCGTAGCATATTTTTAGAGACGTTGTATCGACAATACATACGTATATGATGCATTTTTAGTATAGATTTAATGAATAATCTACAAGTGGTGAACATTTTTTTTAAATTAAACGTATAAATTGATACCTACGTTTATTTAATTACATACATTTAAATATGTTTAATACTATAATAGTATAATACAAATTAATATCGAACGTTTACAATTTGAGTTTCTGATATTTTTACTCCAAGTCCAATAAAATAACTGCGTATTGGTACGTTTATTACATCCAGCGAAACCATAGCCATAGTGATGGCTTTTGGTTTGGCCGGGTCTTCTGGCGGGATCTTTAGGGATGATCGCCGGTTGATTCGGTTTAGCTCGCAGCCTCCTCGTGGCGCAGGATGGGCAACGCTGAACGCCTTTTGGCGTTCAGCGGCTAATGCGAGCTTATGATCACGAATTCCTGGGCCGCGGCTTGCACATAGGCCTCGGTTTGGGTCTGGTACGGAGCATACCGAACTTCGAGCCAGCGCTCTTAGAACCAAGGGTCTAATTGCGGGCGTGGGTCGTAGCGCGTCTCGCTTAAATTGTTCCCCGTTCCCGGTGGCATCAGATGTGCCTGGCCATCGGGACGGCACGTCGCGAAGGCGCTACGTTCTGGCGGTATTGCCGTCGTACGTCTTCTCGGTAGTGGCTTTTGCCACGCAGCATGTCCAACCAACGACGCTTACGGCTGGTAGTGTGGGATTCCCGGAGCGCCCCTCGGCTTAGCCTTAGACGTCCGGGTCGGGGAAGCGCGAGCGGGGACGGTCCTCGGACCGGTCCCGCCCGTGTGCGGTTGGCTTCGCACGGGCTTGTGGTTTCGCTGGTAGGTAGTCAAAAATCCGCCGCTTACCAGTGGGTGAAAATAACTGGAACGGGGAGTTGGCAGCCCCGGGCGCGACGGGGTCGCTTGAAAATACCCCTACGTGGCATAGCCGCGTTTGCCAGCATCCTCCGTGAGAGGCGCCTAGATGCCTATAGACGGGGGATTCGCTGCAGGACTCTGGAGGCTTCGGTCTCCGGACCAAACCCGGGAAACTCGTGGTACGTTTATTATATTATTGCCGATTATCATCAGAACAATCGTTAAATACTTATCATACGATACAACCTCATTATCATCAACATAGGTATATGGAATTGATTAATTAATTGTTATCAGTTGTACGTGGGTACCTAATACCATTGATTATAAATAATATTCGTATTAATATTATAGTATAAAACAGCGGTTCCCAAACTTTTTTAGCCTCGGAGCCTTTTTTTAAGAAGAAGTTTCTCGTGGAGCCCCAAGAAATGTTTAACGTTAATTTGCATTTGCCTGTGTTCTATGAAGCATAATTAACACGAACTGTATACATACATACAATAAAGTAAACAATAGTTTTAAAAGATGTCGTAGACTCTAAAGCAGAACCACATACGTCATATTCCGAATGTGGTTCTGAAGAATTATTTTTGCTACAACTATTTTTATTTTCCTTTGATCGATCAACAGTGGTTGGCTGACGATTTTCAGGTCTTATGGAGCCCGTTTTGAACCACCGTTCCATTTAGTAGAAATACACTGCGTCGTCCGTAAATACGTTAAGTAAAATAATGACAAATGAAAAAATTGAATCAAAGAAAAAATACACGTCCGTTGTTCATCAATACGCGCGATAAACTGATAAAATAATAGAGTAATTGAGAATCTAGTTTCTAGTATTATCTTAAAGGTACGTTTCCCGGCACCACAACTAATAATTTTCTCAATTTTTTTACCTCCATTAACTGTACTAAAATTTGTTGAATTTGTACCACCAAAATCAAAATTTTTACCCAAATTTTCATCGTGAAAAACTAATTTTTCCTACGGGTGCCAGGGAAACGTTACCCCAGCACCCGATTTTCCCGCAATTGCTCTTTTCCGGCACCCGTAGGAAAAATTAGTTTTTCACGATGAAAAATTTGGGTACAAATTTTGGTACAATTAATGGAGGTAAAAAATTGAGAAAATTAAAAGTTGTGGTGCCAGGGAAACGTACTTTTATCTTAATTCTAAAATTAAACAATTGTACACAGTTATCTTATCGGGATTTTACGTAATATATCGGTGAATGATGTCAACTTGAGTGTTGACGAGATTTTTATGTAATATATTATATTCGTTTTAAATAATTTAAAAAATTTCAAAATATTAATTTTTTGTGCACTAATAAACGGAGCCCTTGGGAAACCATTGCGGAGCCCCAAGGGCTCCGCGGAGCACAGTTTGGGAACCGCTGGTATAAAATATACATAAGTATATAATATAGTATTATAAATACTATAGTATTTATAATCAATGGTTTTGGTCTACGCACATCGATATTGGAAATCTTATATAAATTGATATTTTTATTTTTATTTCAAATGTAATTTGCTCACTTAATATGGCCAAGGTTTGAAATCGTAATGGGTTGACTGGACTTTGACAAAATAAAATGAAAGATTGGACTTAATAAAACATTACAGCCCGGACGTGGGCGGGTAAAATGCTTTATATTTTAATTTAAGATTCGGGACAAAAACAACGGACCGTGCTGATCTTTAGTGGACGCCCCAGACCGTTTGTATCAGACTTATTGTAAGTGTGGATTCGCTTTAGAACAGCGGTTCTCAACCTTTTTTCATTCGCGTACCCCTTGACCTAACACCACTATTGCACGTACCCCAAATTTGGAATATACATAATGGAAAATAATAATAATAATAATAATATTAATTTTAAAGAAAATCTTGGAAATATTTATTTGTTTTAATATTAGCTTGCGCCATAAAATTTGCATAAAAAATAATTATACCAACTTAACAGTTAATTTTAATGTGAACCTTGAGCTTGTTTGCTTGAATTTAATTTTTTGAAATCTGGTTCCACACGTGACAAATAAACCCGTAAGTCTAAACTTACAGACAGTTTATTACGATAATTATTTTTTATGAACATGTATGTATAAATAAGGCCATTTCTACCAACACAGTGCTTGTGAATGGTAGCAGAACATTGAATGCTTTGCATGATAACTCAGGATATTCTAATTTCACATCAGCCCAAAAGGCGATAATAGATTTCTCTTCAAATGCTGTCCCAAGTGAAGAATCCGTATTTAAATCTATTAGTTTTTCTTTTTTTTTTTTTTACTGATAAAACTGCAGACTTGAAATGGTTTTCACTAAAAGGGAATGCGATCCAATGGTCTTCATTTTCACATTTAGGAAAGTATTTTTCATAAACTGCTATGAGCCCATTCAAATGTTGAATAACTAGTAGGTACTTCGATGTCTTGTGATAGGATCATATCAGTTTCATAGAGGAGAAATTGTCTAAAAATTATATACGAAAATTCATCTACTATTGAATTATCTACATTTTATAGTGTTTATATTATAATAACGATAAAACCATATCCCATTAATAACATATAATATCGCAGACTATATTCGTACTGTCATAAGTATACAATTATTAAATTATTAAATTGTATTTCATTAATAGCAAACTATTTCAGTTACATTAAATTTCACTTTTTTCGCCATTACTCGATTTTTTTCGCGTACCCCTTGATATCATGTCACGTACCCTTAGGGGTACGCGTATCCCAGGTTGAGAACCGCTGATTTAGAAGAACCTAGCTCCTAGAAGTAGCTTATAATTATTATTTCAAATATTATGAATACAATCAACGGTCGTTTCAATTTTCATGTACATGTTTTGATGAAAATAGTTGAAACTTATAACATTTTGATATTTATTTTTTAAGGAATTCAAAGTCATTACATAATTTTATTATTAGATTGAGTCTTAGACTTTCAATACAGAGGATTTGATATTTGGTAAAATTATTCAACGCCTTCTTATAAGATTACCCAACTGACAGGAAAACATCGTGCAGCTGGAACACTTCGGAGGCTCTTCTTATTAGACATGCATGATTGCGAAAAGAATGTGTTATTGAGAGTTTATTTTTATTCGGTTGAATTTTGTTTATAGTTTTCTGGAAATGTTTACAAATTCAGACCACCGGCCGTGAACATAGAAGTTTTTATTTTGCTAATTTCAGTATTTCAGTTTTTGCTTTCATCTGGCCACGCCCGATATCTGAAAAATTTGTAACAAGCGTTCTTTTGAATGTCATTGTATGTTTTTAGATTTTATGCCATATACATGACGGGATTGTGTACATTTTGGTCAACTGAAGTGATACCTATTTACTCCCTGTTCTATTCATAGGCATAATTAGGGGGTCTATCCCCCTAAATATTTATCAGGCATCCGAATTGTATAGTTAAACAAAGTATACGTATCATTTATTCGTCGTGACCCCCCAAAAATAAAACCACAGTCGTGCCTATTGTTCTATTTAATAATTGTTGTCAGGAGATTCAAATTTCAATATAATATTTTTTATATACTTAAAGCATAACAATTTGGGATAATTTGGTTTGGGTTTTTTTTAGTGATTAATATAAGTTATGATATTAGTATGGAGCACCGAAATAAGTGAGTAGTCTGAGGCACGTGCCCTCGGTGCTAATAATATAGAGAAGCAAGGATTTCATATGATATTAAATAAAAATAAATTATGAATTAAAAATTAGTACAATCATTTTCAATACATATTTTTATTACATTTTAATTTTCCTCAAGACAAAGAAAATTGATTCTTCATCGTCAGGTTATCACTACAATAATACGTACTGTAATAGTAAGAACAATGTTTGATTATTAAAAATAATCACGGAACGTTAATCGCCATATTATAATGTATGATAATATCGCTGAAAATAATCAAAAATACGTTTACCTATATTAATCATTTGTTTTATTTTTACGATATTTCTATACTTTCAAAAACTAACAAATTTCTTACGGGGACTTTTAATAAATTAAAATTCTTTTTGAGTCACACAATGTTTCCACACATTATTTTATAATTTATTGAAAAAAAAATTCCATAACATATTATTTCTATACATAGTTTGAATATTGAATATCACCTACTATATACTTAGAAACAAATTTTCTTCAATAATCCGTTTTGTGTTTGTAACTTGTAAGGGCGCTAATATTATGTTATGAACCCAACGTCAAAATTTGTAAATTCAGCACTGTCTTTGTACTTGTACTTTAACAGAAAATTTGTAATGTAGCCAATTTCGGTACCTACATAGTTATTTTTATACCGTAATAAATTATTATTTACAATAATAAGGCTCATAATTTATGAAGTAAAAAAACCAATAATTTATGATGACATACAATATGATGAAATGTATGAATAATATAAATACAGCGTAGACGAACGATTAGTTTAATTTAATTATAAGAAATGAAAAAACCTGACAGAACACACGTGACCTATAGTGTTTATGTTTACATTAGTCGTCTCGCTCTGCTCGCGTCGGTTAGGTTTGGTAATTATTATTGTTTGAAATTCGGAAGCTTTTTTGAATCATATTAGTGAAACGAAATCGATTCTGCAGGGAGATGGGAGATCGTGTATGTATATACTATACGAATATTGGCGATAGCCGGATACGTCGACGCTGACCGAGGACGGGGAGTTGACTCCCGTGATCGTTGGACAACGTAGGTAGGTATATTGGATACCTGGCGGATATTTACGATAGGTATCGACGATTCAATAATGTTATTCTTTCGCGATTTTTCACATACGTTTTTCTTGTTCATTATTGTTTGATTCATCATTACAAAGTTATTATTAAAAAATTCAATTTTACCTTATGCCATTTCGTTTAACATCGAATGTACCCTATTGATATTTACAAAATACTCGAGCTTGAGTTATTTATTTTCGTTTAATAAATTAAAATTAATTTGATTTTCATCCGTCAAAGAAAACACAGTAAATGATAGTTTTAATTTAAACTCGATCAAATTTTGGAGTTTAACTTTAACAAACACCAAACTTCACATCTGCAAAATAATAATATGTACCTTGTACCCGTTAAAGTTCATGTTTCATTTATATTTTCTCTTGAAATTGATTTTTCATACTTTCTAATGTTCTTGACCCAACATAAATTTATGGCGAAAGATGTTATTTATAAGTAGTTTTGTAATTATAAAAACTTACAATTGAAAATATCGTTAGGACTAAGTTTAAATTTTAAATATCCTTTTCCCAGAACAATCAGGACAATAATATGTTCAAATGCTAAGTCCAAGTATAAACTGTAAAGTACATATTGATCGAAACTCAGGGTCTACTTATTATACAGCTACAGGTTGTGACTTGTTTTACTTGTAAACCGAAAAATAATCGTATTAAGATACATTGTGTGTGTGTGTACCCGAATTTATAATGTCCGATGGACTTATCCTGTTGTAATATGTCTCATCCCAATAATATACAAAATATTTGTAAAATAAGCAATAGCTTAATAACAAGTTGATTTGTGTACATCAATCGTAATACACTACACATATCTTATAAATAATCTCATAAAATTATATTATTTAAACATCTTACGTCACACACTTGTTAAATAACGTTTATACTACTATTCACATGGAAGTCATAGTGATTGGAAAACTCAATGACTATTTAATTTTTTTTTTTTTTTGATATTAGGTTGTTCATGATGAATGATGATAATATATTATAAAGTCATCAGAGTTCCGATAGGTATAAATTCTTTAGAATTCAAACCGCGGTTTCTAGGATAAAAATATTTTCAATATTTCTATATATCTCGAATGTGATTGTAGTATGAGTTGAAATTATAGCCTTAAGTCTTAAGCACCCATAAATAGTATTAACGATGACAATGAGGCCATTTTTTACTTTGTACACGCTGTTTTCACACAGTATCGCATTCTTTTTCTTCATTACTTCTAAGAGAATATATTCTATTGAAAATACAAAATGCATTTTGTCAATAGGCGCTAATTACCATTTAGGAATATTCAAGTTGAGTTTTCACCTCTAAATTTATGAGTAATATTATGGTGAATGATATGTTGTGGTTTATGGATATATGAGCAATATAATACTTAAAAACAATGTTATGTTGATTTTATAATTACGATTCAATTCAGTACGCTTATGTTACATAAGTTACAGCAAATAATACTTGTTGAATATTTATAACCCGTACGTTGAGTATAAAAAGTACGAAGCTTGAAAAAGACTTGCAGCCGAGTCGCCTTTTCAAATTCTTTTGGAAAAAATGAATACATTTGAAAATAATACGAATAATTTAAATACAAGTGGAGTCCAGCAATCAGCACATTACTATTTCAACACCTAACAATAAAATACCTACCTATAATTTTCAATGAACCTTGAACATCCTAAAATATTGAATCTTCATTTCTCTAATTTAAGTGAAAAATAGTAGAAGAATTTTTCATTAAGATACGATTTTCATTTCGATATAAAATCCAGTCTTTTAACTTACCTATTTATTGTATAGTAAAATTAAACACCGGTGTAATAGTATTAATATTTATTTCTTGTAATTACTTATAAGTATTCCAAATTACTATAAATTATAATTAACATCTAATAACACACGAGAGCTAGTTAAATATGTTTTTATAGGTACTGTTTTTGCTTTTAATCACATGAAAACAAATTGAAATAAATAAATGAAATCCTATATTTAGTAATTATTTAGGATCACATATCGTCTTAGACTCATAATGGTCATTATGTCAACTACTTATTACCTATAACGGCAAACAAAGTTATGGTCACCAATGAGTATCGTGCATGCTGATTTTTAGACAAAATATCGTCAACGATGCATTTTAATTAACTCAAAACTATCATACGTATTTTCAGTATTGATAAATCATAAACTAAAATTATTTTTAAACATGCGATTTACTTTTGTTTTTTAGTTTAATTAAACGGAAATCAAAAAGTATAATATAATTCTCTCTCGCTCTTCTCTGGCTTGTTTACTCTTAAAGGATTTTCTGCCACCACTACTACACTTCGCCACTTATCTCTCTCTATCTTGTACTGTCTGTCTTCAATCCTCTACTCCAAGGGTTTTTAGATCTTCTTAAATATAGTCTTAAATATAGACTATAAATATAGTCAGGCACTTACTCAGGGAGGTGTTTTGGGTGTTCAAACTCCCCCCGAAATGTTTAGTTTTTTGTGTGATTATTTATGTATTCAATTTTAGTGTTATATTTTACGTTAATAGACAGGTATAATATGACGAATTTATTAGATTCGATTTATTAGAGTCGATTAAACAAATGTGTCGTTTACGGCGAATTTCAACGTTTTTGCTCCATTGTCGGCTGTTTTTTCTCTCACCTGGTAAAATTATGAGACCTTAGTGAACCCTCAAAATACCACCTAAATGTGGTTTCCGATCTATAGAGTGGCTGAATAAAACTTTCGAACCAATTTAGGTCAGCTAAAAGTGTCTTTAAAAAAAGACCCAAGAGGTACTTTTCACTCCTCGGACAAGTTGATGGAGATGGGTGTATGGAATATTAAAGAAACGGTCTATAATTTTATAATTAGATTTATTTCTGTGATTTTTTTAAAATTTAAATGTTAATATTATAAAAAAAATTTTAATTTTCAATAAAGAATTTCCAAAAACACCCCCCAAAACGTTATTCTGCGTACGTCCCTGTAACTAGTGCTAACTTGACTAACTAACACACTGACCTGTTTGTGCTCAAGGGCACCACGCGACCATGCCCCGCGAGCGGCCCGGGTCCCGCCGCCCGACGGCGTTCACCGGCCGGCGAATACGCGCTCTTCTTTGGAGGGCGGTTCACGGTCTCCGCCGCGGGACTCGTGGCCGCGACGCAGCACGTGACCACTACCAGAGGCCGAACAGCGGGGCCCACGGGGGCACGAACGCAAAGTCGCCCGACGTCAGCCGCCGTTTCGCGGCCGGGCACTCCGCACCCGTCTCCGAGACGGGACGCTTAACGGCCTTCGCGAGCGGCCGGCAGGCCGTGGTTCCCGCCGGAGCGGCCACGGTCGGACGCACGTCCACCACCGTCTCCACTCGCCGTCTCTTGGCTGGCGGCGTCGGGTCCGTGGCCGCGGCGGCACGCTTAAAAGCCGTCGCGGACGGACGACCGCCGTCCGGTGGTCCGGAAACGGCGGCCGGCGGCCAGACCGTGTAGCCGCCGTACAGCGCCGACGTGGTTGCGCGCGGCCCGCCCCGGCCGTCGCACCTCACGCCGCCGGCGCGCGCCCGCCGCCGGCGCCAACCTTGCTCCACCGCCGCGCGGGGCCCGTACGGCCACGGACGTCGCCCGCAGGCCACGTGGCCGCTCGCGTGTGCGGCCCCTCTGGCCGACGTCGGGCACACCGGCTCCTCCACCGTCCACGCGTGGCCGCTAGCGTGTGCGGCCTCGCCGGCCCACGGCGGGCGCACCGGCTCTTCCGCCGTCCACGCGTGGCCGCTAGCGTGTGCCGCCCCGCCGGCCGACGTCGGGCACACCGGCTCCTCCGCCATCCACGCGTAGCCGCCAGCGTGTGCGGCCTCGCCGGCCGACGTCGGACGCACCGGCTCCTCCGCTGTCCAGCTGTAGTGCGTTATCGACACTTGTCGCCGCCATTCCACGTCGCAGACGACTGCTTCGGTCGCCGCGAACTCTGCGAACGTCTCGCCGCCGCATCCCAGGATGGTGACATTCGTCGCCCGTAGCACGCCATCATCGGCCGTCGTCGTCGTCGTCGTGAATTGTTCGTACATAACGTCGACAGAAGACCGACAAAAAAAAAAAAATAATAATAAATAAATCAAAAAATTCCAAAAGCAAACGATTCGCGCGAAGACGTTACGCGTCGGCACACGAATCAACAATGAACGTCTCTTATTTGATGTTTACGATTTACGACGAAATCGAATGACAACGCCGTATCCGAGAAACGCAGTCGATAATATGAAACGGCTGAAATGGTCGTGTGAAACTAATCCATTGATTAACCCGGATTGCATTATCCGGCTCACGTTTATCTGTCGTCCAAATGATTTCGTCCCAATTAGGTTGCTAGCATCAATACTCTCTGGAATCAAGATTAATTAATTAATTAATTAATGATTCAATGAAAACGATTTAAACAAGACACATTTTACCGCTTTTAATCGTTTTTTTAAAAACTTTTTTCTTACACTTGGAAAAACTTTTGAGAATAAAGAAAATTTAACCCTTATAGTATCATTCACGCGCAGTAGTTTCTTACCCACACACTGGTGTTATTACGGGGGAGACTCGGGTGTCGCCTCTTTGACTTTTTTTCAACTAGCTAACCACCTTTATATACGTATTTAATTGAAAAATTATATTATTTGATATTTATGGGTAGGTACTATAATTTATTTTTTAGAAATAATAAAAAAAAAAAAAAACTTAAACCCCTCGAATGCCAGCAGTATATAACTAAGATAATATTATTTCGTATAACTATCACTATAATAAATTATATCTCTATAATCACTAATTAGTAACAACTAATGACATAAAACACGGCAATAGCTATTGTACAAATAAAATGAATTACATTGTTATTATTTTGTATTGAGATACAAAAATTGAAAATAAACTGCTGAGTGTTCAAATAATGTTCCATGTTCGAATAACGCATGACACTTAGACATTGAAGAATACTATCGAATTATGATTTTTGTTCCATATTTAGACTTTTTTATATGCGAGTTTATAGAACGATTTTTATCTCATAAATCTATTTTTAACGGTATTTAATAATTATAAATCTGGAATTTTTTACATTTTCACTTGGAAATTTTTTTTCCTTAGCTAAATAATGTATTAAACCGTTCAATAGGATTCGATGAATTTTCATTTTCTAAGCATGAGCGTAATAAAAAAGAAAAAAACGAGTTCACTGAATCAGTTCAATTCTATTCTCTTGTGGTTTCTAATAATGTTAGGGTTGAATTAAAACTGTAGCAGTCCGAGATGAAATGATCTGAAAAAATACCAAATACTGGACTGACTCAAATTTCTAGATATTTGCAATCATAACATCTAACCTAGTATTTATTTCCTCCTTAAAATACTATGCACTTAACCGGTGTCAACATATTTTTTTTATATTCACCAGACCGTATGTTTTCAGCAATGAAAAAAGTGAAAATATATTTAAGAAATACAATATCTGAGGTGTTGAAATCGATCATAAAAAAGTGCTTGAAAAACAAAGATTTAAGCCACGTAGAGGTTGATCTTTTATTGTGATTTGTGATGAGGTTGTAGATAAAAAACTACGAATAAAGTTATGAGATTAAACCTATTTGTAAATGTGAATATTTAAATATTTAGTAATTATTTAAGTATAGTGTGCATGCATTTATGCATATACTTACAATTATACAGATCACAAAGGTTGTATTGAAAGGTGCTCATAATATAAGCCAATTTCTTTGTGCACGTGGGGGATGGGGGGAAGGGTAATGTGCTTTATATTAGGTAAAATGTAAAAACATTTTGGGGACTAGGATTTTCGAGCGGTGGACTTAGCGATTAACCGATGAGAGACTCCCGGCACGTTCTATAACAAGGGTCACCAACTAATTTCTATGGAGGTCCGTTTTGAAAGTTACCAAATTTTTCGCGATCCAAAACACTTAAAATTAATTTTTCTACAAATTTTCAAACATATTTTTTTGGTAGTTCTCTGAAATTGTAATTGATTATCACTCAAAGCGTAAACCTTGTTTAAATCTGTCAAATGTACAAGAATGAGCCATTTTTATTTTTTATACAAATTAAAAATATAAAATGTATGAATAATTTTTGAATTTGAGGGTAAGTTTAAAATGCATCTATGGTCCGGATACGGGCCGCTGTCCGCCAATTAGTGACCCCTGTTCAATAATATAGAATCTTAAAAGCACGGATTCATACGTACTAAAGAGTGTTTATTGTTTTTCAAAGAGTAAAGGGTTAAGTAAAGGGTTAAGTCGTTTCGGTTCTGTGCGTCTCACGCGACATAGACGCCGCTGCTATGATAGATCATATGCGATTTTTCAATCCTACGAGAGCGGGTGGCGGTGTGAGATCGAAAAGATTTAAACGATTTAATTTCGGTTACATTTAATTCCGGTGGTACAGTTATTATAACGTGACAATAACCATGATGTTTTAAACAATAAAATACTTTTTTAGACGATTCAATGTTTAAATTTGTATTGCAGGCCAAACGATTTAAGAGGGTTCAATGTTTTAAGGTTAGAATATGGGTGAGTAGTAGCAGCGGTTCTCGCAAAAATGTCATGCCACTGCTCCACTGCTTTAGAGTTAATACGTTTATAAAGTGAAATCACCCTTTATATTATACATATACCACTGGAAAAATGTCAAAATTTTAAAATTTTCTATATTGTATCATTGCGCAATTAAACATACTTACATTATAATTTGTGTTATTTCTAGCACAATAAACTTATAAGCCATACTCATGTAGTAGTCCGATTACACACGAATGTACCCACGGTTTATAATAATTAAAAACAAATTAACAACTGAACAACAGCTTTTCTGACTCTAATTCTTCAAGTTACAGTTTTTTTATTAGTAAAATTGTACATGTTCTACTGTTTTAATTTTTGTTTCTTTAGGGTAAAATTTTATTACTACCTTCGGAGTACCTACGCCCTCATTAGCTGAATGATGTATAATTACAAATTTAATGTTTTCAAAGAATTTTTATCCCACATACTTTTAATTAATCAAAAGTTAACAGGAGAAATACTGAAACCTAAAACTTGTAATTTTCTACACTTTAGTAAAACCATTGATTATAAATACTATTTTTACCCTAAACTTCCATATTCAAAAATGATAGGTATTCTAAAAAATAATATTTAATTAGTACCAGCATGAAAACATTACTTACCAGAATTTATTATCCATTCTTTTGCAGTATCTATATTAGAAGGAAATGTGTGAAATACATTTCGACTCGTTTTTCGATTTTTTGTACAATTATAGTACATACATTTATCACCTCCTGACATTTTATAAATTAAAAATTTACAAAACGTATGTAAATAAATATATAAAAAAAATACGAATTTAATAAAAGTAAAATATTATAATATTCTTTAATTTTTAATTGTGATGTTGTCCGATCGACCACTGGAAACACTATGACACTATAACACTAATCACTATGACACAAGTATAAAATATATAAAGTACTGAAGTAGATACAAAATAGTCAATAATCAAATATTATTTATATTTCAAGGTACGAAGGAAATTAAGTAGTATTTGAATAGCAAGACACTATAATTAGAATTTTGTTCATCAGTCACTCGACGTTTTATCTTTGATTATGAATAATAAAAGTATTTATAACCAATAGTTTTATATTTCCAAATTCCAAGTTTCCATTGTCCTGATAGATTTTGTTATGCAATTAAGGATTTTAAAAATAAATTTGAGTTAAGTCCGTAAGTCTACTACATAATGATTATCCTACATTTTTAATTTAATTCTCTCACATCCCATTATATAAATTACATTTTTTTTAAATATAGTTATTTTCTAGATCATAGGTAACTAAATCACTCTAATAAGTTTCAGAGATGTATTTTTTCATTTTTATATCTAATTTTGAAATCTGTTTTATCAATGTAAAAACTATTGCATCTACCATGTCGATTTAAAAGCCACCTATTCTATTTTATCATTTTTTACAATTATTTAAAATCCAAACGATTGACTTAGAAAAATTACTATAAGTACTTTATACTATAATAATTATCAATATTAATATGAGGGAGTTGTATAATGAATATGTATTTTATTAATTTATAATACACAAAATATAATTGACAACAATCTGTATGATATATTAATATGGTAATTTAATAGGTACACCGGGCAGACGTGCATTGCGTAGTACACCAGTAACCAACGACCAGTACACGTAAAACGTAATATATTTTTTAGTATTGCGCGTATTTTGCGTATTTTACGATGTACTACAGCACAACTGTACTGCATTGGCATTGTCGTGTAATAATAGCGACAATGCGAAATTAATATAAATTAACCACGGGTAGTAGATCAAGGAATAGGGCAACTGATCGAATTGATCGATGGATGCCGAATAGGACTAACAGCATTGATTAAATATACTTAATCAAATAGTAAAGTATATTTAATCAATGGTACAACGACGGCTGCTCGTGAATTAATAAACAGCATTTCCTATGCACGCGGCTAGAGTCACGCGGCCGACGCGTCGCGATTTGAATTTTGGCCGCGCGATCCAATACTGATTCCTATGTTCGCGACAGGAGTCGCGCGGTTAACACTATACAGGACTAGAATTAGACACGTATCCACGTGGTTACCACCCAGTCGTATCAAGTCCTCTGTTTGGAACGGTTATACAGTGTACTTATATATTATTGAGTGTTTCCACATACTACCAGTTTAGTTATTACTTATTACCATTAGTTTTATTATGTCCTTAAAAAAAAAAACAAAAATTAATCATAAAACTACTTCTTTTACAAGAAGTAGAAGAAGAACAAGCCATCATAAAACACGTACTATCGAATAAAAAAATGAAGTCCATGAAATATACTTAACCAGGGAAGCTGAAGGATTTTTCAGTGTCCTGACAGAAAAACATTTATGGCGAGACGAAACAAAATTCACGGAATTTTTTAGGTTCAGCTGGTAAATGACCCATTTGAAGACATTTTTATTTAAAAATTGTAATGTTAAAATGTTGAACTGAAAAATTAAATTATGATTAGCCGCGCGGCTCGTGCGATTTGACTGCTCTCGGAGCGGTCGTCGCCGCGCGGCTCCAGTCGCGCACGACCGCTGCGCTCGGCGGCCGCGTTCATAGGAATCGGTTACATTTAAAAACAAGTAAAGTAGTACCTGCGCGACCAAAATTGAATCGCGCCGCGTTAAGGTACGGTTTCCAAGCTGCGACTAGTCGTTGCGGCTGGTCGTTGCGACCAGCCGCAACGATTGCGTAATCGACTGCTCTTTAAACAAATGCATCATCGTGGTTTCCAATGTGCGATCGACGTGTGCGTGTCAACAATAGTCGTTGCGTTTGACGATCGTACTTCTCTGGAAGCAGTGCATTGCGTGCGCCGCATTGCGATTGTATTCTGAACGAATTTATTATATGTTTTTATAAACGAATTTATTTCATCAAAAAATGTCAAAAACGACGAAAACTCTATTCATTACAATCGACAATGACCTGTAAGTTGAAAATGCGATTAAAAACCCTGTGTTGTATGACAGTTTACACGAAAACATAAAGATCATAAACTTATCATAATTAGTCGAAAAAATGCGGGAAATTTATTTTTATTTTCTTATAAGTGGCTATTTATTAAAAATATAAAGAAGCCTTATTTTTCTCTTGTTTTAAATAAATTACTTAATGGCTTCCAATATGCACTCAAAGTATGCACTATTTCTTATTGTTCTTCCTCTTCTATTAGTAAATGTATGATTTTTTTTTTTAAATTATTATTTATAAGTATTTGTTCCGTTTTTAGTGATCTTTAACGACAAATTAAAAAAAAAAAAAAAATCGGGTATCCGCATTGAAATATCGAGCTAAACTAAACTAAACTTAAAATAAACGCCAGCCGCAGCCTTCGATCGTATTGTAGGAAACCAATACGCACGCAACGATCAGTCGTTGCGGCTGATCGCAACGACCAGTCGCAACGACTAGTCGCAGCTTGGAAACCGTACCTTTAGCCGCGCGGCTCTAGCCGCGTGCATAGGAATCGCACCTTAATAAACTTTTGACGGACCGGTCCGTAGTCGCCGATTATGAGTAATGGGCGTGTCAACGACGCACATCGCGTGCTTGCGCCGCACGAAAACATCTAACAGCGCGTTCTCTCGGTCATTGTATACGTTTCACTTTCAGTGTGGCGTCCTCTTAAATAACATTTGTGTACATTAAAAAGAATATTCAAAAACTTTCAGGCGTTAATGAAATAAATACAACTCGTGAAGTAAATGTAGGTTGCTAAATATTATCATATCAATTTGTCTATAATAGTTTATGAAAACCTATTATACAAATCGATGTAATTTTCGATAAGCAGTAATAATTCTGATGTAGGTAGTTCAATACAAATTACCATTTTTATCATTATCAACAAAATTCCATATTTTACTGTTTATATGGTGCAAAAATCTGTAGTTAAAGTTACAAAACACGGATGAAAAATACAAAATTAAGAAACCGTAAATACCTTATATTATGAGTCACCAAATGGTGGTTAATAATATTATCCTATTAATATTATAATATATATATATATATATATATATATATATATATATATATATATATATATATATATATATATACACACACATAGGTAGGTACTATGTTTCTAACACGTTTTCTCAAACTATGTAATACCTACATTTATTTTTATTTTTAGGCTGACGATAAAGATAAGACGGTAAGAAAAAGGTCATCCACTGCCAAATATTGATTATTTGTTTTTGCACCTCTTTCTAAGAAACCACTAACATCACCTCCATTTCCACTAAAAAAAATAATTACTTCTGATTTGATTGAAGATCATTTAAGCACTGATGCAACAAATAATTTCGTTAAATCTCAAAACAAACCCACAAATTCTAACTTTATATCTAATGAGTTTAAAGCCCAAGCATCACATAGTTTACAAGACTCGGTAAGTCAATCCTCAACTTCTGCAGTAATTTCTTATGATATTGGTGATTATCTTCTAAGCGTAATTTTGTTCTAAAAAATATTCTTGGGCATCAACTTAAAGAACTTTGTGAAACTCGGTGAATTGAACGACATGAAGGTGTTCTACAGTTTCGTGAATCATTTCATAAAATATTCCAAACATTAGAGTCCATTTCACTTTGGAAAGACGCGCTCAGTTCTTCTAAAGCAAGTATGTTACTTAAAACACTTTTTGATACAGAATTTATCATAACTATTGTTAAATAGTTTGTTTATCAGATATACTTAACTGTAGTCTGTACTCTACCTCTTAGTCGACTGTATCAAAAAATTAATATTGATTTGAAAACTGCTCAAAATATTTTAAATGATACTCTAACTGTGATTAATGAAAAACGACAAAACTGTGAAAATAAATTTAATGGACTTTTTATTGAGACTCAAACAATTGCTAAAGAAATAGGATATTAATTTAAATTACCTCGAGTTAATCTATACTCAGGCACATCGAGCAAACTATAATACCGATGATATGAAAATTCTTGAATATGTGGCTGAAGATTTGAAGACTTGAAAGTTCGATTTAGTAAAAATACTTTAGAAATACATAATTTAGTCATATTTATTCCTTCACATATCTTGAAAAATATCAAAAATGATTTTTCGAATTCTATTACAAGTATATCAGAAAAATATTATTCTTTTTTCAATAAAGACTTGAATTTTGTCTCAAAACTAATTAAATCTGAATTTAATTTATGGAAAACTAAGTGGATTCGAGAAAATGACGATGGTTCAGATATTCCAAACAATGCGTTAGATTCAATCATAAAATGTGATGAAGATATTTATCCAGCTATTAACCTTCTTTTAAAAATATATACTACTTTATACTATATTATATTAAATGATACTTTACCTGTCAGCGTTTCAAGAGCTGAAAGAAGTTTTTCCACCTTAAGACGACTTAAGACTTGGTTAAGGTCTAGTATGGCCGAAGAAAGGTCAAATGGGCTCGCTTTACTACATATTCATGGAGATATAGATATTAAAGTACAAAATATTATCGAAAGATTTGCCAAAGAAGGACATCATCGGCTAGAATTCGTTCTTTAATTAAAATAATTGTATATAATATTAAATAAAAATGTAATAGAAAAAAATATGTATTTCTTAAATAAATTTAAAATTATTATAAAATAAAATGTAATTTTTAAAATAATATCTTACTGTACTTATCTATAAAGAAAACCCAAAATAAATCATGTACATTTTAAATTAAGTAATAAAAAAAAGGTGTGTAAAAAAAGTTTAAAGTCGATATATATTTGATCTATTTTTGTCGATTCGCCCCCCCCCCCCCATATTGAAATCCTGGATCCGCGCATAACGACACTACAACAGCAATGTAATAAATAAATTAAAACATATTTTGCCTGGTATTATGGTAATATGCTTTATTGAAAGCTGTCGCTGTAATGCATTTGCGCTCATATAAATAGTTTGATGATTAATAATTATTAAGGAGCAGGTGCTGACTAGCAATTTATAATTAAAGCGAAAATAGCAACAATCAAATCATTATTTTACGCACTTATATAATACATAACACGTATATTACATAACCTTTTATGTACATTGTAATAAATATGCCGTACTAATTGCCCTATTTATTTCTTAACTCGATTATAGTCTGTCAGTACAATTAATAGTTAATACATATTATAAATTTTATTTGAAAGTAATACGGTAATAAAAATAGACTGATTGAAAATTGCACATGTTTTTATAAAAAAAACATAACTTGTTAAAAAAAATCAACTACAGTTTCTAAAGTCTTAAATCATTATACAAGTCAAATTTTTTTGAGTTTTAATAATAATGTTGATGAAAAAAAAAAAATTTTTTATCAAAGAAAATTATGATTTCAAATAGTTTGGTACCCTCTATAAATACCGAATGTCAAATAAACAATTAGTACAGTCACGTGGCTCAATACGAGAATGGCTTATATCCAAAAAGTTCACTTTAAGTAAATAGAATAATAAGAGGAAATTCACAACTTTTTATTTAAATATACATTTTATGTTTTAAAGTTAGATTTGTCAAACGTAATGGAAAAATTTGTTTTCCTCCCCTCTAAGTTAACCTCTTATAGGTCACTCTAATAATAATTAATATTAATTTCTTTTCAACATGGAATTGTTTTAACTATAAGGAATTATCATATCGATCATAATATATAAACAAGGCCGTAAAATAGGGTTTTAATAATAACGGCTTTTTTTTTTGCAAAAAAAAAATTGAATAAATAAATTTTATATGAAAAAAAAAATAGTTTATGAGAATTGCAATAGTTACATAAGTATTAAAGGTATTGCCATTTAATTCAATTTATTTATGTGAGTAGATATAGAGAATAGGTAATATGTAACTTAGTGGGTTAACAGTCACTAATTATTGACATCGTTGTTATGTTAATTTATTAAAATTATTACTGAACACGCTGTACTTTTATTCATATTTATTGGCACCTATGAGCTATGAATATTATCATAACATTATTAATACAATATTTACTATTTGTATTAATCTATTACAGACACATTTTATGTCTGCAATAAACTGTGGTTTACTAATTCTATAAACTATAATCTAATTCTACTAACTAGTGACTAACTAATTCTATAAACTATAATCCAAATAGGAAGTTCATATTTACAATATTATATCTAATTTAAAAACATGGCGTTGAACCATACGATTTAAACACTGGAACCAGTTATAGCACCAGTATTATATCAGACTCATTCAAATATACATCGCTATCGTTGACATTCAAGAAGGTCAACCTGGTTGTAATCGAACATGGTGTTGTTGATAAACAGTCATATTATGATTCAGTTAAAATCCAAGTTAATAAAGGACACAACGTTACAAAAATATTTATTCAATAAGTTACATTTAGTTCTTTATTAACATTACGAAAAATGGTTTTAGCCAAAAAATTCCTTTTAGAAAAATCTTTTTGCGGTGCACCGAAACAGGACAATTTTAAATTAGTCGAAGAACAGCTGTCATCCGAATTAAAAAAAGGAGGTAATCAGAAATTTTATCATTTTAATTTATGCCGTTATATTAATTTCGTTCTAAAAACGTTAACTTATACGTAAAGAACAACTGACTAATATTATTAACGTTATTTTATTATATTCACAGAAATTTTAGTTGAAGCGATTTGGCTTAGTGTAGATCCATATATCAGGTAACATTATTATTTAGTAATTTGTATAGTTCTGTATGGAAATTTTATAAGTTAAACCTTTTTTTTAAATGTTTTTTAGACCTTACTCTAACCATGTGTCCCCTGGAACAACTGTTATGGGTACTCAGATAGCCAAGTAAGTGTTAAAAATTAATGATGTCAAATGTTATTTTTTTAATCGTTACCTATCTATTAATTTAAGTTAAACGTGAAAATATTAAATTGTGTTGCTCTTCATATCCATTATATATATATTATGCATTTTCATAAACACACACACACATAGCTATATGGCATTAAATTTCATATTTAATTTTTTTTCATACAATCTCAAAGTTGAATATTTTTATGACATATTAGGTACGTTTCAAAGTTGTTTTTATCGCTTCATTTAACAATATAATGGGACTATAAGACAAAAGTAATATAAAATTACCTATTTAATTGTTCTTTTTTTACATATTAATTATAGTTGATACTATAGTTCATTATAATGAAACTATTTCATGAGATTAAAACATTTTAAAGTTATGTATCTATCAACACTAATATCTAGTTTATTTTTTAATATTAATACGAATTATTTGTAGTTAAAAATATTTTGATGTAGAAAAAATATGCATACTTTTATTAGTACAAATTAATCATTTAAGTAATTTGTAATCTGATATAAAATACGGTCTTCTGATTTTGGATTCAGTTTATTAATCAAAATAAATGGATTAAGTTTCAGAATTTTTATTTTATATTCAAAAATTAATTTTTCTTATACTTTCTTGCCTTATTTGATTAGTTTTTAAATATATCGATATATTTAAATGTTTAATATAAGTAAAATATAATATTTAATGCTTCTTAAATATTTGAATGTATATCATAAAGGACATAAAGTACATACAACTAACACTGAACTTCAAAGTTATTTATTTTTCTTAGTAATAATAAAGTTCCTACACAACTTATACATTATTGATATAAATAATTTGAATATTATAAGTATAAACTTACAACTTCAAATCGTGAATTTTCAAATAACAAATTTAATAATGAATTCTCAAATTGAACCGGTAACCATTACATATTGTATATAATTTAGCACAATCAAAACTAAGACCTATAAATTTATCTAAACCAAATGTCAAAAAATGTAGGATTTTAATATTTTACCTATGGTTTCAAAAAGAGTCAGTAGTTTATTTGCATTATTATTCATAGTAGTTATAGGTTGTGACTTATAATTAATGTTAATTACCTAATTTTTATGCATATGTTATAATACGACATATATTTTTTCATTTATTCATTTAGAATCATTCAATCGAACAATGAAGATTATAAAGTGGGCCAAAAAGTGTTCTGTTCAACTGGTTGGAGAACACACAGTGTTATTAATCCAAATACATTAGAAAAGGGCATTATGCCCCAATTTTACCTGCTTCCTGATTTTGGAAATTTATCTCCATCACTTGGACTTGGAGTACTAGGAATGCCAGGGTATTTATATAATTAAATATGTTTGTATACATAATCAATTAATGTTAATTGATTATTTTAAGTACACAGCAGTCTTTTTTTTATATTACAAGGATATCACATCTATGACGCGAGTAATGCTTCAAAGTCACATTTACATAGGTTTATAATAAGTTATTGGTTTAAAATTAAAGTATTCTATGATTTTTAATGTTCAAATATTTTATTAAAAATCAAATTATTTTAGAATCATTATATCATAAATGATAAATTGTTATTGTAGGTACAACCGTTATAATTCCAATACAGAACTACAATATTTCAATATTTTTATTCAGATAAAATAATTTAAATAGGTATATTTTTAATAATCAAATACTCTACTTAATAATTGAAAACTGTATATTGGTGAATGTATTCTAATTTTTAATAATACTTTCAATTTCATTTAATTGATTTTTTTTTTAATATTTATTCATGTGGACTGATAGTGAAACACAAGATATTCGTTACAATGTAATATACACATATATAATTTTTTTTACGTTAACTATTCATATATCTTTACTCAAAAGTCTTTTAATAACATCGAAGAACAAAAAATCGTTTGATATTATTTATCAACAAACATGTGAAGTATTCAAACATTTTAAGAAAACTTTTTATATTATCCAAATAAGTACTATAAATACATGTTTTTGAAAGTATTCTACAACATATTCTGAATAAATAAATATATACATATGTTATACATATTCATTTTAAAAAGTTTTGTTTACAAAACTAAATAACTACTCTGTTTAACAAAAACGATTTCATTACTCCTATAACAATAATAATAAAAACAAAATTTTAAATGTGTTTAATATTTATATAAGTCAAGCAAAATAATAATTTGTCAATCAATGAGTTATGCATGCATAACTAAATATTAAACATACTATATAAATCATTTAAAAATCTAAAGTTACGTCGGAAAAAAAATGTATTTGTATGGTATATGGTTTGCTATGAAATCAATAATTGATTAACATCAATTTGGTTTTGAATAATTTACGACATGTTCGGACATCAAGGATGTGTTTTTATTATATATTACAATGTAGATACCTACACATTTAAGAGATTTATACTCATATAACAAAACATTAAAGTTATTAATGCGTCGTTTTAAAATCTTTTGTTTTATTTCAAATGACAATGTAAAATACTAAACCCATATTTGGTTGTTTGACTTCAACATAACGTATTATCCATGTAATACTATCTTCACTGCACAAAATTAATGGCTCTTATCAAATGTATTGTTTCTGATAGATTATTATCTGTTTTTGAGAATTTTTTTACATTTTTAACATAGTTTGTCTGTTCAAGGTAAACATAAGCTTAAAAAATAATCAACCATCAAAATATTTTACAATCTATGTCAAATAAAATTTTTAAGTTAGATGATCAAAAAGCTATTATTTTTAATTTTTACAAAACTCTCTCATACATCTAAGTATAGTGAAGCTTAATGTATTTCATAAAAGTAGACAAAATTTATATGATTAATATAAGTCGTTTTGAAATAACGTATGTGTGTGTATATATATATATATATATATATATATATATATATATATATATATATATATATATATATATATATATATATATATATATATATATATATATATTTGGATAGATGGATAGATAGATAGATAAATAGATAGATAGATAAATAGATAGATAGATAGATAGATAGATAGATAGATAGATAGATAGATAGATAGATAGATAGATAGATAGATAGATAGTCAGATAGATAGATTATAAGTACTAAGCGTAATATAAAAAAAAAAGCTTAACATTATAGAACGCTTAATCAAATAATTTAATTATTTTTATTCCCTCTGACATACTTTAAAACGTGTTACTTATTTTTTTCAACAATAAATTTGCTTAACTATGTATTTAGCAACACGGCGTTATTTGGATTTTTAAATATATGCAACCCAAAACCGGGAGAAACTGTTGTCATTAGTGCCGCAGCAGGAGCTGTAGGTAGTCATGTTGGACAAATTGCAAAGGATTTAGGATGTAATGTAATAGGTTTTGCTGGCTCTGATCACAAAGTTAAATGGCTCAAAGAAGTTCTTAAATTTGACGCAGCGTACAATTACAAAACAAAAGATGTCACGGCAGCTCTTCTGGAGTCAGCACCTCATGGTGTAGACTGTTACTTCGATAATGTAAGTTCTTCCAAGATTAATGCAAACTACGATACATGCGTTGAAAATTTCATGAACATAAATAAAAATAAAACAAAATAAAGTTAATGAAAAAAAAATGTACTAACATAGGAACTGTTTTTTGAACAAGTATCAATCCTGAAATGTTTACTCTATGGACAATATTTACATCAGTTGAATGACGTATCAAATAATCACTTTATTTGTAAAAAATATAATCACAAATTGACGACAAGAAGGAATGTGTTTTATTGTGTGTTATGTAACAATGGTTTGGTATGATTATTCAAACATAGTGGAGTGTCTTTTGCTTCCAATGCATTTTCAGTTAAATTCGTTTTAAAATAATTGATTGGGAAACTCAATACACAATGGAAATACATAATTATTGTGCATATAAAATTAAATTTTGAAATATTATATATTTTGTAGTATGTACTTGCATTGACTAATAATTGTTTTATTTTAATTTTCCATTCTTCGTTTACTATGATCTGTACAAATTAAATATTATGACGATATTTTAAAACTAAGAATAAATGACGTAAATAGTTTTGAGTAAGAGACCGATCGGTGATACATATTTTAACTTTGTAGGTATACTTGGTGTTTATTTAGAAAAATTAAGTTATTAGTCTTACTAATTTGACATTCATTATATCCCAAGTATTTTCGTTCATAAAAATATGCTCAATTTAAAATTTTCTTATACATTCTTTTACACTAATTTATTAAGAACGAGTATTTGAATATTTATTTTTACATTCAACCATATAGATATTAAAATGCAATTACTTTTTCAAAGTATTTTAAATCTTCAAGCAATTAAAAATGCATTTATTATCATTTATCATAATCATTTTAGTATACTTCTCAGAGTATTATCATCTTACTAATTCAAATATAATTGTATTTAAATAATAAAATTGACATATTTAAAAAAATATTATAACATGTTTTTACATACATGTTATATTTTAGGTCGGAGGCGAGTTCAGTAGCGCAGTAATATACAGAATGAAAAATTTCGGACGTGTATCTGTTTGTGGTTCAATTTCATCATATAATGCCAATCCAAAAGATTTACCAAAAGGTAACTATTAACATGTATAATATACTATCACCTCTTTATGTACTATTTTGATATTTTAGCAATAGGAACATTTGAAATTGTCATTCTTTATTAACTTTTAATTATTTATTTTTAGTACCAATGTTACAGCCAGCAATCGTGTTTAAACAACTAAAAATTGAAGGATTCATTGTTAGCAGGTGGGGTGAATCGTGGATGAGTGGTATCGAACGCAATTTAAATCTCATCAAAGAAGTAAGTATAGCCTTATTAATCTTGTTAGAAGTTACTTTTCGAGGCTGTTACTTATATTTATTATTGTTTTATTTTTTTCAAGGGTAAACTTATATACCCTGAACACATTACACAAGGTTTTGAAAACTTGCCGCAGGCTTTCATGGGTATGCTGAATGGAGACAATATTGGAAAAGTTTTAGTCAAAGTTTAATGCTAATAGTTATAAGTTACAACTGAATATTAATTATTAAGTTTAAATATAATACATCATCATGAAATAACACTTGTTTTGTATAATTTATTATGTTTTTCTATTCCATTCGTTTTGAGTCACTAAATTTTTCAGTACTGAGATAATTATTAAAGAAAATAATATGCATTATTGTTATTATTTTTATTGATCTACAAAACATGAATACCTAAATTAATTTTTTGTGGATGGTATTAGTGATGGGCATATCCGGATAATTCGGATTTGTCAAATCCAGATTTAGGAAATCCGAATATTTTGGATTATCCAAATAATTTTTGTTATTCAATGACTCATTTTTATATTTTTCATAAAATAAATGATATAACCTTTTTTTGAATATAGGTTCGATTGATACTATTTTTTCAACTTATTTCAATAATGGACGATGTTTTGCGCAAAATAATAAAAATAAGCAAATCTATATATCTGGATAATTTGGATAATCCGGATATCCGGATAATTCAGATATTCAGATTTCATGCCCATCCCTAGATGGTATTTACAATGTTCTTTTTATTATGTATTGACAACATTTTTATTTATAACTTAAATTATACAGTTTTGGTGTATAAAATTGAATTATACAATTTTTTTTTGCTTTTAAAAAACTGATAATGTTTGTACTTGATTTTTAAGTCCCGTCTCCGTGCTTGCCCTATCTACTGTAGATAGAAGTCTTTATTTTTAATTTCACCATGTTTACGGCATATCCTGTGTTCTAGTATTCATCGTGTAGTTTTCTCTACATGATTCGTTTTAAATTCACAGGTATGATGTGTATAAAATATGTGTTCTAATCATAGATGATTAAAATTATGGTTTCATCCTAGATTGTGCCATATTTATTTAATCATTTGTTTGCTTTTTTTTATGTTTTGTTTTTTTAGTTTTCGCCATCCAGTTCATCTTGCTAATGTTATTTTTATGCATTGTGTCTGTGTATGTGTATATTAAGAGAATGAAATATATATTATAGAGATAACCGCTTTATTTGCCCCTTCGATCGGTTGTATCATACCATTTATAACATCGTGTCTTCGAAATTCGAATACCCAACGTAAATAATATGTTAATTCTCTTTAGACGAATTTCGCAGATAATTTTTCTTAATGTTTTGATGCATTGGATAGATAAATAAATTTGATGTGTTTTGAATGCAAGTACTTTGCGGCTACTTATTGGATCTAAAATACTGAATGAAATGAGAAAAATTACTACGTGCCAACCATGGGCGTTGGTAGGAAATATTTTCGGAAGAGGTTTTGGTCTAGATCTTTATTAATATTATTATAAAGTATTAAAATTAAATATGAATTATTTTTTTAATACGACTGAATACCATTATAATATTTTGTCTGTATAAATTACAAATTTAAAAATTTATAAAAAAATTATAAGATAAAACCTTGTTTCCTCGGTTGAAGTTTAAAAATATTGATTACTTCTTCTGGGTCAATATTAATTTCACGATGAACGCTTATAGCAAGGCAAGTTCAGTTAATCGTTCATTTCCTGTCGAATTCCTCAATTAGGATTTAATACGTCGTCGTAATGTTGAAAAAGTTCTTTCTGCAGTTGTAGTAGTTGATACGGAAAGTTTAGAGATAATAGTTTTTTATTTTTGGAAAAAAATTCAGAATCACATTTTTAAAAATGCTTCAAATGCTGAGGATGGTCTACAATCTTCTTTTTCTTTTACCCATTTGAATTTCCACAGTAAATATTCCGCATTAAACTGTTGATAAGCGTACATAATATGTGAGTTAATAACATTCTCGAACAAATTCACAAAAAGCTCAACATTATTATATTTAATTTTGGGGGGTGTTTGAACACCCAAAACACCCCCCTTACCTACGCCCATGGTGCCAACATAAATGAATTAATACCTTAGTATTATACATACTATGGCGTATGGGAGAAGGTATACGGCGTATACCCACTTCCTTCGTTTTTTTTTTCTTTTTGGCGTATACTTTTTAAAAATACAACGATACGCGGGTATATGGCCTTATCACCCACTATACTCATTTTAATTTTTAGTAACGTAAACACAATTTTATACAATCTTAAAAATCATAAAAGTATAAAACAAAGTGTTCAAATATTCAAAAATAATCTTTTACAGTGTCACTAGATGCAATTCTCATAATTTCGCACAGACTTTAATACTAAAAAGGGAATAAAAAAACGACGATTTTGACATCAATAATTAATCAAATAATTTGTCCTTTTACCTAGAATATGAAATAAAGAAACATATTTTTGTAGTGCTTTTAGGTTTTAGTCAGTTTAAGGAAAACCGTGTTTAATGGTTTCAGTATTTCATTTATCAAAAATAATTTGAGGAGAGCTACATTAATTGTATTATCAATATTTTCGAACGCAGCAAGAAAAATATTTTTTACTTTTTGATAGGATTGTGCTATTTTCATCTATTCATGAAAAAAAGGCGTGTACTTTCGATTTTTTTTGTATTTAGAAATATATCACTGATAACATATACATAATTAAATAGTTGATTGACAATGACTTTGTGGTTAATATTTTTGCAGATAATACACTTGACTAAAATTAAATAATTACACTTTAATAAAAACCACATTTTCCGTAAGTGCGATAAAGTATAAACAATATTATAATAGACATAATAAACCATAAATGTCGAAAATCGTTAACTGACTAGATCGTAAGTTCTTAGGGAATAGTTACAAATTAAATTGAAAATTAAAATAGAATTATAATTTATTGCATTGTATTATACTTAGAAACTATAAATACATATATAAATTTCTATAAAAACATAAACGCACATGTTTATATTCAGAATCTCATTGACGTTGAGGATGTCAAAGAGAAAATAAGAAAAAACGCAGTGCTGAACCAAAAAAATCAAAAACATACACTTTTAAATATCATGTTCACAAGAACGGACTACGTATACCAGTTTGCAAAATGGCTTTTATCGGATAACATGGTATAAGTCATAAGAAAGTATGGCGTTTATGTACATTACAAGCTCAAAATATAACTCCTAAAGACAAACGAGGTAAGTCTATTGTATCTAGACATAACATAATACCTGGAGAGATTTGTGTTAAAATTAAAGAATTTGTTGAACGTTTTGATGCTAAAGAAATACATTATTCTAACAACACAACAAAAAAATACTTACCTTCTACACTAAATAACAAACTTATGTATGAAATGTTCATTAAAACTAACCTAAATTGAAATCCAACTGTGAAATACGGATTCTTTTGTCAGTATTTCAAACAAAATTTTGATCTATCATTCGGAAGACCTCAAACAGACGTCTGTTCAACATGCGAACAACTAAAAATAAAAGTAAGTGATCCACACTTCAACGAAAATGCCAAACGCGTATCGATTGCTGAACTTATCATTCACAAAAGAAGAGCATCCAAATTTTTTTAAAAATGTGATGGAAATTTTGGTTCTAATGTAGGTAAATGAGATGCTACTTTTGGAATATTAATATAAATTTTGAAGTCTCCAAAAATCGATCATTGTTGAGAAATTAATTTTTTGTCTCTCCTGTAAAATTAGAATTTCTGGACATATTCTCTTTTCCAAATAACCGATTCAATTGCTTATCGAAATACATACGGTTGTCTGCCTATACGACATGCTTTTGTACACCTACCAAAGTAATTAACTGTTTTGTACAACACAGAATATTCGTTTGAAATTTTAGTATATTTAAATTTATACTTAATATATTATAGAATATATACTTGATGCACATCACTGACTCCGTAATTTCAATGCAGATTTTAGATTTATAATTAATTTATTATTGCGGATACCGGAACCACAAGAATAATCACAAAACCGTTTCTTATTCTCACAGGTATGAAATCGCTGAAAGCTGTTGCAGCATGTTTTGCAAAGTGTTGACAGAAATCGACTAGTGTTTATGTAATCTAATAAAGTACACTGGTGTGTTTTATATTTCCAACATAATTATAATAGGTAGGTACCTAAGTAGAATGTTTTTATGAAGTAGTTTTTATGCGGTTTCCAGAAACATTATAACTGCAAACTATAAATAACTATATTTGCTACTTTTCATCGTCTATTATTTTGACATTTTAATAATCATTATTATTCGTGTACAATTTTTAAACATTTTACAAATTCATTGTTTACAAATAGGTGTCATAAATCTATTTAATGTGAATTTTTAAGAGACTGAAGTTATCATATATTTTTACAGAAATATGGTCTTAACGTTGACTATCATTAAAAACTACTTTGTAAATATAATTATACTAATTAATGATTAATATTTTCCATTTGATATGGTATACTTATCTATCAAGTATAACCTATTAATACGAGCATCACTGCTATTCGAGCACGTGTTTAAAAAAATAAGTTATTTTATCGAAGTGTTAAAAATGATAAACGATCAGAAAAAGCCGAAAGTAGGTTTGCGTACGGAAAGCATTGGTTATCAGTTATAAAATAAGTTTAAGATTATAAATAATTTTACCTAATGAACATAAAAATAAAACAGAAATAGATGGATTTAAAAAAATATATTTTGACTATTTTGTGTTTACAAACACAGAAAATTATTTAAAAAATATAGATTCAGAAACAAAATTTTTAAACGGTTTCGTTAAAAATAAAATTCATTTTGAACCGGTTTCTTTTCATAAAAAAAGTACGTACACACTATGAATAAGCTGTCATAGGTCTATACTTTTATAATTTGTTAATGTCTTCAATGCGACACTATTTCAAGCGTCGTCACAACACAAATGTAATTTATTTTTTGCAGTTGTCTCTTCAAAATTTATCTGGGGAGGGAATTGGCGTGCCTAATGGTACGTGGTGTTATAAATGTATGACTATTTTAAATGTGTTCATATGTTAAACATATACATTTACAATGTATACATAATGTATATATCATGTCACCGCGTATTTCTTAATTCCTATAGAATGAATTTAGTTTAACACCGGCTGTGTAATACCTCACACATGTACTTAGTTATCGAAATCGTCTCCCCTCAGTCCTCAGCGTCATCCGTTAAATCGTGCGTATTCCGACGCATAAAAACGACTGATTTTTAGGAGCCTAATATTAGCATACCCTCTCCGACGCTTTGGACAAGGTTATCAGCATCATTAGCTTTTGATTTGAATTTCAACCTAGTATACAGACTGAATGCCACTCATATTATACCGACTAATGATCATTGATAGCATCCGTACTCTGAACTCTGTAATACATTACCTATACTTGCTAATACTATGTTGAGTAGAACGTGCGATTTCTTCGAAAAAGAATTTATAATTTATATTATTATAACATTTTTATAATTTATCAGATACAAATAATTTATTATACACATATATTATACTGCCACATTGTTATCCAATAGAACATATATATATATATAATAAT